>JAPYZC010003224.1:0-18874 GCA_030522665.1 Ichneumoninae sp. A BG-2022a | reverse complement strand
GCGGTACCGTAAATGCACGCCAGTCGTATGCACAGTATTTATGAGTTTCTCAGCCGAGGAAATACGCACGTATTCAAAATTTATTTTCGTTAATCTCATAACTGGTCTCGTAGTTTAGTGCGTTATGGATTCAGCGTCCAGTGCTTCGACCTCTAAGCGTAAGCATAATGTACTTACGCCGGAAAAAAATTAGAAACGCTTTTGAAGCTCGATAAGGGAGAGATGAGCACATTGTTAGCGGCCTCGTATGATATTTGTAAGTTAACGATCTCTGACGTTAAAAAAATGTTGCTGCAACTCTCTTGCCCCAAACGAAAACTGTGGATTTCGTGATGAACGTTTGAAGTTATTTAAAATATGTGGGTACTGTAATTTTTTCGATATGTATCACGCTATTTCGCTTAACACAGTTTGACTACTCTGTTATCCGAATTTTCGTTAATCCGAACGAGCTCCGGTCCCAATTGTTTCGGATAATAGAGGTTCTACTGTATATGAAAAATTATATTTTTAAATATTCTGTCAATATATTCCAACGAAACGTTTCTTAACTACGTCGGAAACACCCTCGATCTCTCAATACGTCTGAAATATTTGTGGAACGTAGTAAGAAAATATTTTTTAACATTTTTTAAATTCAAGTTTCCATCGAAATATTTCTACGAATGTTGACGGGTTGAAATGTTCAAAAAACATTTCGGAAATATTTTCAAAATGTTTCTAACACGTCATGATTAAAAAAAAAATATCGCTGCAATATTTTCAATATCACAAAAGCGTATTTTTGAAACTTTTCTAAAAGGCATTGCCGAATTTTTGTCTTCAATAAATCGTTGATTTGGGGCGCGACGTACCTCGATTGTCCAGTCGTTGTTCTTCAAGTGCCCAGCGCATATGTCACCGAAATGTTTTAAATCGTTGTCGGAAGAGTTTGTCATGTAGTCGATTAGCCAGACGACGTCGTGACGATTTACGTCACTCACCAGCCACGGCATTCGTTTGACGTAGAATCGCACTTTCTGCGCCAGGCCGTCGGCCACGATGAACGAGGCTAAGCAAAGATCCGTGAAGAGCTCGAAACCCGCGTTGTCCAACACGATGTCGACGATTCTCGTGTCGTTTATTTTTTTAGGCTTGCTCAACACGTCCCAAACGATCTTCGTATCGTCTATCAGAAGATCCTCCTCGAATGCGTTCAACAGCTCGAGGGGATTCCCCGAAGAATTTATTTCCGCTCCGGCGCTCAAGGAGAGATCGTACTTGTTGCTCCATAGACTCAGCTTCAACAATTTTACGAATTCGTCCCTGCGTTCGGTTTCTGAAGAATTGTGCACTCGGCTCAGGAGACTGTTCGTGTGCCTCGCCAGAGTAGTTAAACTGGCCAGGACCCGAGTAAAACTGTCTCGTTTTTGCTTCTCGAACGGATCGTAAGTCTTCAGTGTCGTTCTGGAAAAAAAATTATAACATTTTTTTAAACCTAAAAAAATAAATTGGAGAACACGATTGCGTAACATTATTAATGTCATATGATCTCCGATAATGAATCGATAAATGAACAATGTGATAAAAGAAATGCTATTATAAAAAAAAACTTAATTGTATTTTTTAACAGATTATAACATTTTTTTAAACCTAAAAAAATCATGTGGTGAACACGATTGCGTAACATTATTAATGTCATATGATCTCCGATAATGAATCGATAAATAAACTATGTGATAAAAGAAATGCTATTATAAAAAAAAACTTAATTGTATTTTTTTTAACAAGAAATATAAATTTTGGAACGCAATTGCGTAATACGGCTAGTGTCATACAATCTCCGATAATCAAGCGATAGATAAACTATATGTGATGGAAGAAATGTTATTATTAAAAAAAACGTAATTGAATTTTTTCAAACAATAAATATAAATTTTGGAATACAATTGCGTAATATGGCTGATGTCATACAATCTCCGATAATGAAGCGATAGATAAAGATGTGATAAAAGAAGTGCGATTATAAAAAAAAAATTTAATTTTGATTGCACCTAAAATATCATCATTTGGAGAACACGATTGCGCAACGTGGATAGTGCAATAATCTCCTATCGGAGATAATGAAGCGATAGACAAACTGAGATAAATGGAGTACTAATTATTTTTAAAAAATACCTACGTACGGGCCAACGCTTGATTCATCCTTCGGTAGAGATAGGTCTCGCTCAAGAGGAACGGAGAACCAAAGAACGTCAGAGTTTTACCTTCGACCTCGCCCTTCAATTCATCATTCCATGCCGCAACGTCACAATCGTATTCGCTGTGCACCAAGGCAATCGGCGTCATTGGCTTGTTCGACGTTAAATCGCTCCTCAATTCACTGACAACAACTATGAATTTTTGCAACTCTTCCGACGATCCCTGCAAATCAATCGATCCAATGTCTGATACAATTATTACATTATATTAAAATGTAATTTTGTTATTTATTTCCGGGTCCAAATTTTCCAACGCTTTCGAAAATGCCTATAAATAACTTGATTTAATATCTAATATAATTTAACAGCGTAATCAGCGAAATAGAGTATTTTATGCCCGAAGAAGTCATAAAATGGGACTTTTCAGGAATTCTTGAAAAAATCCCAATTTTTTTAAAATAAAAAAAACAGAAAATTTATTTGCGTTATTTATTTACAGCTCCAAATTTTCGAACGATTTCGTCTCGGTCCGCGGTCATCGAGTCGATCATCCTCTCCAGAATTATCGGCAGTCTATACTTCAGCGAACGATATCCAAAACTCCTGAAGCAAAAAATTTAATAACAATAAATTTAATATAACAAAAAAGGAAAAAAAATCACTTCCACCTTACTTTTTAAAAATTCCGGAAAGGCGTTCGCCCCATGGAGTCTCGGTGTCCAGCAATTCCGTTACGTTTGTCGATTTATCAACATCTCGCGCGGCCGTAATGTTGGCACTGTTGCCCGCGGGATTAGCGAAGAGTTCTCCGACCAGAACGAGAATCAAGAATCGCCACATTTTGTTCAGCTTTTAGCGTTGCGTAGTCTCGACTGTCGAGACGAGCATCGGCGTGCGAATTTATAAAGCCCTCCCTCTCTCGCTATCGGATCGCGAATAATGTTGACAATAGTTGCGCAAAATGTATACCGTACAATTTTAACGTTCAAGTTTTTATCGACCGAACTGGGTCAGAGGGTACGTATTTCCCAACACGAGGCATCCGACTCTTCTCCCGCAGTTCGCTCGCGTTGTTTTCGAGAAATACCAATGCATCGTACCTCGTACTTCGTTTACGCGCAGACATTGTCCAACTTCGGAGCGTCGGCACGTCGGTTCTGTGCACTTTTTAAAATAATTTTTTTTTCTCAACTCTAAATAAATTTTTTTATCGATGATGATTTTTTTATTTTTCATTAAAAAATGAAAAATAAAACAAAGCATCATTAAAGTGCACAGAATATTTTACTTAAACCAAATAAACGGTGGCTGTCAAATTAATTTGGTTTATGTAAAATATTTATTTGATATAAATAAATATTTATTAAAAATAAGTAAATAGTTAATAAAATAAAATAAATATTTATTTAAATCAAATAATAAATATTTTACTTAAACCAAACAAACGGTGGTTGTCAAATAAATTTTTTTCTGGGTGTACATATAAATTTGCCAAAGAACGATGGCCATTTTTCTCTTCGAGTTCGGAACTCTTAATGTACGAAAGTTCTCTCTGCGAATATTATTTCCACATGTTAATTTTTTTTATCTCTACTATTAGTACTCAACTTATTCGCAACCCGAGACGGCGTTGCAATTACGAAGACGACTGTGCGCCGAGTTCACCGAGTCGGGAGCGTTTTTTGTTTTTCGTCAGGTGCCCAAAAATATCGAAACTTCGGATATAATTCAGCGACAGATGCGATAGACTCTGTTAATTAATTCCTCGTAAAAAAGAGCGTCTGGGGGCCGTGCAAGAGCGAAACGTTGGTTCGTAAATTATTCGCTTTAAGCGTATATACCGTGTACGTATACGATCTATGGATCGCGACTTAAAGGATTAAATCATCTAGGGCGTAATTGCACTCGGCGACTGTGGAAGAAACGTTCCTGCGGCTTCGGTTAACCGACGTATAGTCGAGTATCGTTTTCCCTCGATACACGAAATTTAATCAGGAGAAATTGGGACGAAATGGAACACCGTGGTGAAAATGAACATTTTTGGTAAAGAACCACTGGTCCGTTATACCCCTCGTCCCCTCTTGCTATCCGAAAAATTGCTCGGTCGGTAAAACGGTAAATCGATCTCTAAAAATAATTAGTCATCATTGGTCCAAGTAATAGTTCTATTTAGCAAAACCTCGAGGCAAAATGGAACTCCGGTACAAAACGGACCATTTTTGGAAAGGGGCACCGGTTCGTTTTGCCCCTTTTCATCCCCCTTGCAACCTGAAAAAATTGCTCGGTCGGTAAAACGGTAAATCGATCTCTAAAAATAATGAATCGCCATTGATCGAAATAACAATTCTGATCAGCAAAAACGAACGAATTGTCTCGTCATATCTCCCTGCACCCCAGCGGGGAAGGGGGGGCTGACAACAATGTTCCTAATTACTGCATACCATCGAGTGCGGCATAACTCGCGACCCACGAATTCCTCTGACGGTTTCGCACCGTTCGCCGGACGTTTCCACAGTTCATTCATCAAACTTCTATTCTTGAAACTGTTTTACCATCTGAGATAGAAAAGTTATGTTTAAAAATTAGTTACGTCTCTATCTTGCCAACTTGCAGTTTTAAGGTCACAGATGAATTATCATGATCGTAATAATAATAATGATAATAATTATTATTATTATAGAAGGAATTAACGCGTTATCGTTGCGGCCCTGATTGCCGCAGCATTGCATTTAATCGATCACCGGAGGAATCTCAATATCCACGAAGCCAAGTAAACCATCGGAGTGAACCGGTCGCGGGTGCGTGTCGCGTGTGGTAACCGCTGTATACTATTATTAGCCCCGTCGGGGTCAACAATAAACGCAATGCATACACATATATATATTGCATTATCTATATATACATATAACCTATACTTTGAAAAACTATGGATTTGTTTGTTTGCTTGTTTGTCAAATTAACCCCCCCCCCTCGCCCCCCTCCTTCGGTAAAGCTGACATCCCCCCGTCCCTTTTCGTAACATATAGAATAGACTTCGAAATTCCTAAGTTCCATTCTATATCCTATAATTTTCGAATTCCGGTTTTTATAGCATATAGAATGGATTTCGAAATTCCGTAATTTGAATTCTATATATGCTATATAATTCCGGAGTTTCGGTCTTCATCGTATATAGAATGGATATCGAAATTCCGAAAATCCATCTCATATGGACTGGATTTCCACATGCTATGAACCATGCGATCCATGCGAGGGCGCGAGAGCTTCTTCAATATACTACATATACTGTATCCAATGATATATATACTTCATGTATGTTATATGGGAGCGCCGAGAGGGACGATCAGTCGCGATCGACGAAATTGACGCGTTCGCACAGTTAACAAGCAATTCCGGTGTACGTACCGAAATTCGCGGCTCTCTCGCTCCATCGCTCTCGTAATAATTTCGTACCGTAGCGGCTACGAAAACCGCATCGAAACCCGTAAATGCAAATGAGGAAAGCCCCCCGAGTTAATTGCCGGATGGAAAATACCACCGCGGAAACTTTCACCGGAGTCTCTCATGAATGGCGACTAATTATAATCAATTGCGCATTGTCCCCGACATTCTCACCCATATTTTACTGACAAGTTTTGCCATTCCGAAAGTTACGACTCGGTGGATCACGGGAGTATCCCCGGTTAGGGAATGGGTGGGGGGAGGGGTGGGGGGATTGGAGGGAATAATTGTGTCACACGGAAATCATTGTTATTTCAACACTTTCGCGGATCGAGAGTCGTCCGTGATTCATCGCCGTTCACTCGGAACTGCGTAAACACGATTTATGACATTTTTACCCGTAAATTTTGTTTCGTTGGGTATTTCGAACACAACTTCGCAATTTTTTTTGCTCCCGCTTGTCGTGTCTAACTTAATATAATATTAATAATATATAATAATAATATTTCTGACATTAATATTATAAATGATTAATCACATATTATTGAATTGTATATTCACTGTAAACAAATTTTGTTTTAAAATTAATTAACAGTATTGGAACCTTTTTTACATAAACCGTTTTTGAAATTTCAAACATATGTGCGTTACAATTTTACCAAAAAATGTCTTTTTCATTAACATTTTTGTACATTTCAAGCAAAAGATTTGTAATTATTTTACAAGCAAAGTACATTAATGTTTAATTAATGTGAGTAATGTTAGCAAATTTCAAGTTCCAGTACATTAAATTTACAATTTATTTTTACAGTGTTATTGATGATTAATATAATTATCTGCAATGTAAAAAAAAATTTGTAAATTTAATGTACAATTGTGATAAAAGTTAATATATTCTTTCATTGAAATTAAACTCAATTATTAAAAATGAAGTATTTCCAATGTTTTTAATTCACTGAACATTAATTTTTCATCACAATTGTACACCAAATTTAATATACCAGTCTATGAATAAAACTTCCACTCTGGTACAGTAAATTTCATACAAATTTTGTTTACAGTCTGATCAATCTCATCTACGACGTACAAATAAAAAAATGAAATAAAACTTCCCTGCATAAAAAAAAATCATCCATTATTTTTATATTTCCGGTCGAATATAGTCGATTGCCCGGCCCGCAGCGCACGCAGCCGAGTTATCGCGGTATCGATGTCGCGCGAAGGGGTTAAGCTGTATACGCAGGGGCCGGCTCGCCGCGTTTGATCCCGGTATTCCCAGCGCGGCGGCCCTTGAGCTTTCGCCGTCCGCGGCAAGCGTTTCACGGAGCGGCGCTCGAGAGGGGCGAATCTCCGACCGATCCTCCGTGACTTCCGCGGAGAACCGGCCTCTCTTCCGTCCCTCGCTCCCTTTCGTTTGCCATCGGCAGGCTGTGGACGTACTTTCAAGACTCTCGAGATTTCCTCGCTCGAGTTTCGCCCGCACTCTTACGCCCTCGGCGCCGCTTCCTCTCGCCCCCCCCCTTCCTCCTCCCCGTCTTCCTCATCCTTCCAGCGCGTACTTTTAATACCGCTGAATTAAACTCACTTCGCTCTCTATCCCCGGGAGTAAACCGGAGTACACCAAAGATTTTCGCAGCACTCGTTCTATTAATACGTTATGTTACTCAGCGAAGTTCCCGAAAGCACTATCCGTGTCCGCGATACCGTGTTGCCTCCACTTGCCCGGTTCTGCTCAAATGTTTTCCTATTTTTACTATTTTTTTCCCTTTTTAGAATTTTTAGAATTCACAGCCACATTTCCTTTTCTTTGGCTATTTGAAACACAAATTTGCCTACTAAATTTTCTTGTTCTCCGTTTTTTTTTTTTTTTTATTTTGTCATGCGAGAAGGAACTCGGCAGATAGACGGTCTTTTGGTCCCTCAATATAAACTTTTCAGGTGGGGAACAACGGCGACCCGTTTCGGGTTTTCGCAAAATTTTGGATACTTTGGTACTGTGCACGCGGCAAATGTGCGATTACTTGAAAGCTTTATCCACATTCGCGATACCGTGTTGCTTCCTCCCCCCTCCCCCCTCGCCGGCCCGCTGAAATGTTTTCCGATTTTTACTATTTTTAACCTTACATTTTTACTACGAATAGTAAAAGAGATTTATTGCCAATGTTAATATTTACAATTGTCTTCACTGTGAAAATAAATTGTAAATTTAATGTACTGGAAATTGAAATTTGCTTACATTAATTGAACATTAATGTACTTTTATTGTAAAATAAAAATACAAATTTTACTGTAAAATTGCCTCACACATGTATTTGCAATTTCAGCATTTTTATGTAAAAAAACCTCCAATACCGTTCATTAATTTTCAAACAAATTTTTTTACAGTGTTCTTATATTACACTTTTTGACCTAATGCTAATTTTACACCTGAGCAAAGGGCGATTGGCCTGGGTCCTTTATCCCACTTTTTTTTACTAATATTAATTACCCTTCAATTTTTACTATTTTTACCCTCAAATTTTTATGGTTAACACTCTTGAATTTTTTATGTTAGTTCTTCGAAACACAAATTTCGTTATTAAATTTCCTTGTTCCTCATTTTTTGTCGTCAATTCATCCGACAACGAAATAAACAGATAGACGTTTTTTCGTCTCCCGATAGAAGCTTATTAGTCGGGGAACCAGGGCGATCCGTTTCGGTTTTTTCGCAATATTTTCGGTCACCATGGCCATTACACACAAGCAGCTAAAATGCGATCACTCCGAAGCGCTATCCACATCCGCCATACCCTGTTGCTTCCGCTTCCCCCCACCCTGATTCCCTTGTTCTCCTTTTTTTCGTTAACTTTTTTCATCCGACAAATTCTTCATCCGAGCTCGGTAGATTGACCGTTTTTTCGGCTCTCGTCATAAACTTTTCAGTCGGGGAACAACGTCGAGCCGTTTCGGGTTTTTCGCAAAATTTTCGGACGCTGTGGACATTACACGCACGTCGGCAAAAACCCCATTAACGATGAGGCGATTACACGAGAGCACTATTCACATCCGCGATACCGTGTTGCCTCCACTTCCGCCCCCCGGCCTAATTTCCTTGTTTTTCGTTTTTTCGTTAATTTTTCACCCAAGAACGAACTCAGCAGACAGACGTTTTTTCGGCTCCCGATATAAACTTTTCGGTTCCGTGGAAACAACGCCGATCTGTTTCGGGTGTTTCGCTAAATTTTCGTGCAACGTGCACGTTACACGCAGGTCAGCAAAAACGCGATTACGCCGGAACTACGGACTATCGTGCCGCGGCACGGTGTTTACACTGGGATTACATGGCAGCCCGCTCGGCCCTCGTGTGAGCAAATTAATCCTCCGAAAGATACGCCGGAAGTGATGGTCGTGGAAACATTTTTTTACGGACGACAATATCTTATCCCATAGCTGAATCAGCATTTTTTTTGTATAAAAGATTGATAGGGAGAGCGGGGCAATACGGGGTCGTGGGGCAAAACGGGACCGAGAATCGGAATGCATCGATGGGGCAAAATGGAACGTCCCAAAATTATTGGAAAATTGCGTTTTTAAAAGGGCTTTTAATAAAAACGCAACTTTGCAGTCGTGAAAATCCTTTTTATACGAAAGATAATTATCTGAAACAAATTTCTGATTTTAATTATCTTAAATACATTACTACTGTTAATTATCTTAGATATCTTAGATAATTAATGTTACAAAAAAAAAATTGATAATAAAAGAGTAATTCGCAGTCTTGCAAATAAAAAAAAATCCTCGATAAGTCCTCTCTTTGCGCTCTCCGAAGTTTTTCACCAGCAGAGACACACGTTTTATACGCTTCTCTTAAAACGACTTCACCCCCGGCATTTACTCTCTTTCAGGCTGCACATTTGAATGTGTAACATGAGAATTAATCCTTCGGAAAGTACGACGTAAGCGATCGTCGTGTAAAAAAAAATTGATAATGACGTCGTAATTCCGAGTCTTGAAAATAAATAAAAAATCACCCTTGCGTCCTCCCTTTGCACCGTCTCTTATAAACTCTCTTTTAAACTGCAAATTTAAATATAATAAAAAATTGTTGGATAATAAAAAATTGTGGACGTTTGTGGACAATAAGTTGTTGTAAAAAGCACAAACTTCTTTTACTGTGTAACGTGACAATTACATAGCAGCTCGTGTGACCAAATTACTGTGTGTGACCCTCGTGTGACCAAATTAATCCCCCGCACGATACAACGTAAGTGTCCGTCTATAAAAAAGATTCCCAATAACGCAGTAACTCCCAGTCTCGCAAATTAAAAAAAATCCCCTTGGGCCTTCGGAGGTTTTTTTCGCAACCCGCGACACACGGTTTACACGCTTCTCTCGAACGAGCCTCACCCCGGGCGTTCGGTCTCTTTTAAACTGCAAATTTGAATGCCTAACGGCAGGTTCCGTTATCTCCGGAATCGCCGGAGTGCCTAACACCCGCCCCGGGGCCATGCGGATATTATCGTGTTCTCGTGGAGATGAGAGGATGACGACGGTCCCTCGGAGAGTCCAATAATGGCGCGGCGTCGAGAGGGTGCGCAACCCCTCGTCGGTGTCCCGACGGCGGCCCCGGCGGGCCGCAGGGGGATGCTTATGTTAGCTTTCACTCGTAGGCTTCAGTCTCCCGCAGCATCCCTCTGGACCCCTTCCGGTCCCTTCGGCCCCTCTCGCCCCCGCCCTCCGTGTGCTCCGGGGGTTAGCGAATAATAGGGTAATTGTTATGCCCCGGCACGGTAAGAGACCGAGGATCGAAGCCGCGTGTCTCCGATAAGCCACGGCCGCGGGCATACTTAACGGACTTGACTTTGGAAATGGCAGCGAACGGGACGGCGGGAGATCGCGGGGGCGGCGAGTTGTTGTTACAACGGTGCCGGATCGAGCCTCCCGTACACCGCACGGGGAAATCTCCGTGCCCGGATCTCTGTCGCTCCAAAATCGCCGGGACGAGAAGGTCACGATTAATCGGGCGCGTGCAGGGATCTACCTGACCGAAGGGGGTTGCGCACTTTTTCCGGCGATCCGATCTCTGCGGGTGCTGGTACTTTTTTTCGAGCTGTGAGCTCGCATGGAGAGATGGAATTAGCGGAGGGTAACGAGTGCGTGGATAAATAGGCTGCTGGCGAGTTCGTTTGGACTATGTTAAATGTCAATTAGTAATATAATAATGGATTAGATGGATCGATGGGTTCGTTGACTATCGATGAATCGGTAATTTTTTTGCCCACCGAATAAAAAATGTTATCATTGGTAAAATTCACCAATTTTTCATTCAGTCAACAGTATTTTTAACAACCAAAAAAAATAGTGGTCAAGTAGATCGCCGATGCGCAGTTTTGCCGGCGATATGATCTCTGCGGGTGCTGGTACTTTTTTTCGAGCTGTGAGCTCGCATGGAGAGATGGAATTAGCGGAGGGTAACGAGTGCGTGGATAAGTAGCCTGCTGGCGAGTTCGTTTGGACTATGTTAATTATCAATTTGTTCGGCGGAGAAATCAATTGATTATAAGAATAATGGATCGATGGGTTTGTTGGCTATCAATGAATCGGTCATTTTTTGGCTCAACGAATAAAAAATGTTATCATTGGTGAAATTTACCAATTTTTTATTCAGTCAACAGTATTTTTAACAACCAAAAAAAATAATGGTCAAGTAGATCGCTGGTGCGCACTTTTGTCGGCGATCCGATCTCTGCGGGTGCTGGTACTTTTTTTTCGACCTGTGAGCTCGCATGGAGAGATGGAATTAGCGGAGGGTAACGAGTGCGTGGCTAAATAGGCTGCTGGCGAGTTCGTTTGGACTATATTAATTATCAATTTGTTCGGTGAAGAAACCCATTGATTGTAACAATAATGGATTGGATGGATTTATGGGTTTGTTGGCTATCAATGAAACGGGATTTTTTTTACCCACCCAATAAAAATGTTACCGTTAATTTACCAATATTTCATTCGATCAACTGAATTTTTAGCTGCTAAACAAAAAAAAATCGTAGAATTGATGAGCGGAAAAAAGTGTGGTCTGTTATCGATTGGTTCGACGGACAAGTCAATCGATTATAACGAAAATCAATTAGTTGGATCGACCGATTTGTTGGCTATCGATGAAACCGTAATTTTTTGGCCCACCGCATAAAAATTGTTACCGTTAATTTACCAATTTTTCATTAAATTCAACAGTTATTTTTAACAACAAAAAAATAAATTGTAAAATCAAGAATAGTGTGTTGAGCGCTCAAGCAACCGTTCATCGCCGTCCGCCATCGTCGCGCCGCGTCCATCTATCATTGACTCGTCACCGAAATCTAGGCCAGGAGTTCTTTATCAACGATAATTTATCAACAACCTTTCCTATGAACTATACAAGCCCTTATTTCTCGAAAAATTATTGAGAACCTAAGCGCGCATTCGGCCCGTAGAATTCTCACGCGAGATTTCGTTTCGCAATTTTCCGGTCCATTATCCATCCGCCGAACATCAATACGACATTACGTGCGGCATGAATTATCATGTTATTACAGGGCAGCGTTAGTTGGAACGAAAATTTTCAATTTGCATGTGCCGGTCAATCATACCGAAACCGCCGCATCGGCCGCGCGCGCGTCCGCTCTATGTGAAATAATGGCTAATCGAAAAGCCATTATTTCCCCGCGAACAGAACGAAATTTATCGTACAATCAATGACTGTCTCTGGCTGTCGATGTCTTCTCCTGCGGCTCGCTCGTTGTCGATAGAACGATGCGCGCGTGCTGGAGGGACTGCGTTAAATTTCACCGTTCTCAATTATAACTAAATTCGAAATAACGTCCGTACGTCCGTCGAACCGGAAACTCGCCTGGAGCCGCGGCGGCCATTGTAGCGCGCCGTCATTGTGCCGGATAAAGTTTCGAAACTGCCCCCCCCCCCTCCCCCCGCCCCAAAGGGATATTTCGATATCTAACGGATTGACGGACGTTTCTGTGGAATTAAATGCGTTGCGAGTTTTCGACGGGACCGGCGAGTAGATCGAGCGCAATCGTTGTATTGAATTAGCGTCGGGAGGGAGGGGGACGTTATTTTACGCTCAGTGGTGCAGTCGAAAGATAACCGGGTAAACAACGAGGCAACAATTTACGAAGATGGAAATGGTATTTGGATGATGGCGATGGACGGTTAAATTTGTGGAAAATTTTACTACGGGAAAAGAGCGGTGATCGGTCTACTTCCGGTTTGGCCCGGAAATCTCTTGGTACCGCTTGGTACCGCTTGGTATGCACAATCGGCGGGCTTTTTGTACAGGAATTACGTCGCATCCCGCTCGGCCCTCGTGCCAGAAAATAAATCCTCCGGAAGATAGACCGGAAGTGATGGTCGTGAAAACTTTTTTTACCGTAGATAATTATTATCTTATCCCATAGATGAATTTACATTTTTAAAAAAGAATTATTTGGTGATAACGGGGTAACTCACAGTCTTGTAAATAAAAATAATAATACGTCGTAAAGGAGGAGGACGTTATTTGCGAGCGTGGATCGGCAAAACGGCGGTCAGTTGTGCAATGAGAAAATTAGCGGGTAACCAATGAGGCATCGCCTTACGATGATATTTGGCTGATGGTGATGGACGATTAAATTTGTGGAAAATTTTACTACGGGAAAAGAGCGGTGAAAGTTCTACTTCCGGTTTGTCCCGGAAACCTCTTGGTACCGCTTGGTATGCGCAATCGGCGGGGTTTTTGCACAGGGAATACGTCGCGTCCCGTTCGGCCCTCGTAAGAGAAAATGAATCTTCCGCAACATAGACCGGAAGAGATGGTCGTGGAATTTTTTTTTACGGAAGATAATTATTTTATCCCATAGATGAATTTACGTTTTTAAAAAATAAAATTTTGGTAATAACGGGGTAAGTCGCAGTCTTGTAAATAAAAATAATACTTACGTCGTAAAGGAGGAGGACGTTATTTGCGAGCGTGGATCGGCAAAACGGCGGTCAGTTGTGCAATGAGAAAATTAGCGGGTAACCAATGAGGCATCGACTTACGAAGATGAGTGAAGGGAGTGCAAATGATATTTGGCTGATGGCGATGGACGATTACATTTGTGGGAAATTTCACTCCGGCACAACGCGGTAATCGGTCTACTTCCGGTTTGGCCCGGAAACCTCTTGGTACCGCCTGGTACCGCTTGGTATGTGCAATCGGGGAGAAAGTCGCTTGCTACTTGGAACCTCCCATATATATACATAATATATATGCATATATATTCCGTAAACATCAGGTACACTCTTGACTATATATAAAATGTGAGGGTTTTAAGGGGAAGGATGCTGGAAATGCTTACCCCGCGATTACATCCCTTGGGGCTGTGGACCCTCTATAATTACCAGTAAACCATCAGCAGCAGAGTAAATTTAAGATCTCGATTCGGAACGGCAAACATGCAACGGGATTTATTCGTCATTCGGGAACGAGTGACCAAAGAAATATGCGAACGGAGGAGAGGAACCGGAAAATAAATTACAATGCCGCCCGAGGGACGCGCGACTTTTGACCTGTAGGGTAAAAGTGGTGAAAGCCCACCTCGATTTACACGTAAATCAATGATATATGGACCAGTCCATATTCTCCACTTTTACCCTATAGTGAAAATTCGTCGTCAAATCTCGTTACTTTTTGATAGATAGTGTTCTGCAAAAATTTGAGCTGCAACCTTTTTTCAGCCCCAATAAAAAATTTCTATAAATTGTCCGTTTTAGCCCGTTCCATCTTGCCCCACTCTGCCCTACTGCCAGCCGACCATGGGATTTCTTTAAAAATTTTTTTGCCGCTGTGTCCGATGTGACAAACTATCCAGTATTTTCACGGCTACGTTCGAGCGTTTCGACGTTTCAAAGGTGAAATAATTCGAACGTAGCCGTCGAAATACTGGATAACATGGGAGTTCTTTTCAGATAAAAGATCATTTATTTTATTTGATCCTTTCTACCTTTAAAAACTTCTGCATTAAATCTCGTTAGTTTTTAATCGAGATGACGACTTTCCAGCCCAAAAAATTGGTAAAATTGGTCCATCTTGCCCCACTCAGCCTTACTGTGCAACTGATCATGGAAGTTGCTTATCAGCTAAAATATAATTTTTCACTTAATCGATTTATTTTATACCATTATACCATTTCCGAACACGACTACTTACCTAACAAATTAGTCCTAATCTTATTCTGTATTAAACTCTAATCAACCGATAATCAATTGGCAGACATCACATGCAGATTCATCGGCGCGTTAAATCTCGTCACTTTTTGATAAACGGTTCATTCGAGATACGGACTTTCCAGCCCAAAACAAAAATCAGTCAAAATGGTCCGTCTTGCCCCACTCAGCCTTACTGCCCAGCCGACCATAGGACTTCCTATTAGCTAAACTATATTTTTTCACTTGATCCTCTACCTTTTGCCACATCCCATTTACCATTTCCGAACACGTCTCCCTACCTCCCGAATTAATCCCAATCTTATCCCGTATTAAACTCTAATCAACCGGTCCCGATAATTGCCGAACAGCCGTCCGCGATCGGTGCCGCGGGACGAGGAAAACGGTATGATCAGTATGATGCGCCGATCGGAAGATCACCGGGAATTCGCGGAGCTGGAGTCCGCAGAACGTAGATCGCGCCGCGGTGCCAGGCGCGGGGTGTGCGCGGATCGGTAGCACGGACGATCGGAAACGCGAATACGCGGGACGCGGGTTTCTGAATTTCCAACGGTGCTCTCGCGAGGCTCGGGGCCGCGGGGGGCAGGGGGGGGGGGTGCCGGGGGCAATGGGTGGCGAAGTAATGGCCCGTACGAACAGAGTCACGCGGTTAGAAATTACGATTCGAATTCCAGAGGCCCGGAGGAGAAGCCAGAAGCGGTACCGGCAGTTGACCCTCGGGCGCGATTCCGCGCGCGCTCTCTCGTGCGGAGCTTCGACCATTTGGCATTCTGGAATTGTAATCGCTTCTCCGCGTACGCCACGGGTGGTATATACGCGAGGGGCTCCGTCTACATCGAGCGTCTCTCTCCGTGTACATCCATCTATCCATCCGTTTCGTCTCATCCCTTCATCAACACCCGCGCCGAAGCGCTTTCCTTCACTCTTCGCCCCGCCGCCCCGCTAAACCTTCGCTCCCAGGCCGCGCGGAGCGTATCGCAAGCCGCTCGCCCCCGGGCCAAATTCCATTTTAATTAATTTCCTCGATTAACCGTGCACGGATTTGCCGCAAGGACGGTACGCGCCGGATGGTCTCCGGGCGAAACGGAAGCTGCGTACCGCCGATCCTCGACCGTTCGGAAGGAATCTTCCGAATACCCTCGTCGTACGAACGGCCCGCGTATCGACGGACTTTTGCGGAGGAGACTAATACACCCGTAATGGCACGGGAAAACTGTTCGCGAAATTCGACACGCTGTTCTTCGTGAATTTAATCCAGGGTTGTATTTTTTTCCGGGGTATTGTGAGTTCAAATTTGAACAGTGCGTTTGAATGCTGCGTTTTTGCAAGTTGCTCTGACCGGGCGAAATTTATTTTTAATTAATTTGCTGGATTAACCGACTAAAATTATCGTACGAAGTACCCGCGTATCGACGGACTTTTGCGGAGGATGACTAATACACCCGCAATGGCAATGTTTGCGGAAAGTAGTTCGCGGTATTCGACACACTGTTTTTCATGGATTTAATCCAGGGTTGCATTTTTTTTTCCGGGGAGGTATTGTGAGTTCAAATTTGAACATGTGTTGTTGCTCTGCCCAGGCGAAATTTATTTTTAATTAATTTGCTGGATTAACCGACTACACTTATCGTACGAACTACCCGCGTATCGACGGACTTTTACGAAGGAGACTAATACACCAGTAATCGCAGAGTTCGCGAAATTCGACACACTGTTTTTCATGGATTTAATCAAAAATTACATTTTTTTCCGTGAAGGTATTGTAAGTTCAAATTTGAACAAGTGTCGCGAAATTGTAGGTGGAAATCTCTTGGATTCCTTTTTTGCAAGTTGCTTTCCTCGGGCGAAATTTATTTTTAATTAATTTGCTGGATTAACCGAGTACACTTATCGTACGAACTGACCGCGTATCGACTGACTTTTGAGAAGGAGACTAATAGACCCGTAATAGCAGTGTGTGAAAATAAAAAAAAAGAAACAGTACAACGGCAATGGCAGTACTGGCGAAAAGGGTTCGCAAAATTCAGCACGCTGGTTTACGTAAATTTAATGCAGCGTTGAAAATGTAAAAAAAACCGGAGTGTGTCGCGAGCTCAAATTTAGATACATCTGAAAATGTTCTGACGACATTTTCGCATCACTGCGAAAATGTTGTCAGAAATGTCTTGGATTAATTTTTCTAAGATCTCGAACCCGATTATTTTTTAACTCCGATTTTTATTTCCGTTGGATTTGTTATCTAAAAAAATATCGGTCTTAGTGATTAGTGACCCGCGTTAATACCGCGATACAGATGCAACAAAAAAATGCATTGCATCAATAGTTCCAGAATCTGTTGTTTAATCATTTTCCAAAAGTTGTTTTGCGTCCTGCAACTCATGATAAAAAATAAAAATTTCAATCACCAGAGAGGTATTGAGGGCTCAAATCTGGCCAAGCGCTGGAAAATGTTCGACAGAATTCTCTTGGATTAATTTTTTCCGAGACCTCGATCCCAATTATTTTTTATCTCGGATCTTTATTTCATTCAGATTCATGGTCTATAAAATATCTATCTATGGATTCGTCGATCGATCGATCACTCAATTAATAACCCGTGTAAATACCGCGATAGAGATGCAAAGAAATAAATAAAAAGCATTGTATCGTTAGATCCAGAATCTGTTCCTTAATAATTGTCCTAAAGTAGCTTTGCCTGTTAAAAAAAAAATTAAAAATTAAAGAAACGAACCACGATTTTTTCCTCCGGAGTGACTCGAGGAAAAAAGAATTAACGCTTTTGACAGAAAGCGGATTATGCTCCATCGTATGTTAGCCCAAGAGCCCCCCGGCTTCCTGCTCGGCTCGGAAGCCGCAACGGCGCCTTTGGTGTTCCGTTTCCCTCGGGAGACTCGGGAACGTTCTCTTCGTATCTGGGAGCTGTTCTCCGTACCGAGAAAGGGCTCACAGACGGCCCCGGGCTGTCGACCGAATTACAAAGCGAACATATCTAATGTACCCGGATCGCGGGCTCTTTCGCTCGGTCTATCGCGAGCGGAGTCTATGTACCCTGTTCAATTAATAATTGACCGCGTACCTCGGCCGGCCACGATGCTCGAAACATAAAAAATTCACGACACTTTTCATCCGAAAGCCGAATAAATTAAGCAGCAAAAGTGGTCCACGGACTTCCCTGGAAATTATTATAAATCGTTTCAGAAAAATTTCTCAAACGATCAGGTAATGTCGTTCAGTCGCCCCAAAGTGATGGAGTTCTAAGCATCTTCCTTGGGAAAAAATAGAGTGATGGGAAAAATGTAGCTCAGTCGGTAAGGTAAACTGTAATCAATTATTATAATTTTTTTTTTTTTGCTGAACTTTTCTGACACACAACCAAAGTATCGGCGTCTGCTCGATTAATGATTTGCGTCTCAAATGAAGAATGAAGATGTTGAAACCTCTGGGTAAAAAATAAATGAGATTACAGTTTTTATTACCGACCGACTTTTGCCGATCGACTTCGCTCTCCCAGCTCAGATAGATGAAAATAAAATTTACCAATGCAATGATTCATCACGTCACGAAGACGCGGCATTTCGCAAATTTCTCAAGCGATCACGTAACATCCATCATTCGAGTCCCCAACGTAAAAAGCACATCTATCAGTTCACTGAAAAAAAATTGAACAATGGGAACAAACGTATCTCAGCTGGTAACGCAAACTGTAATACATTTTTCGTCAAGTCTGCTGAACGTTTCTGAATAAAAACCTGATTATCGGCGTCTGCTTGGCTAATGATTTGCGTCTGGTCCAAGATGTCAAGATCTGCAGTTTTTGTTACCGACCGAGTTGAGCCGATCGACTTCGCTCTTCCAGGTCAGACGGATCGAAATGAATTTACGAAGACGCGGCATTTCGCAAATTTCTCAAGCGATCACGTAACATCCATCATTCCAGTCCCCTACGTAAAAAGCACATCTATCAGTTCACTGGAAAAAAATTGAACAATGGGAACAAACGTATCTCAGCCGGTAACGCAAACTGTAATACATTT
>JAPYZC010003223.1:0-12542 GCA_030522665.1 Ichneumoninae sp. A BG-2022a | reverse complement strand
CGAACTTCCATTTTGCCCCACGCTGAGAGAAAATTAATTTGATGTTTCTACGGGGCGGAATAATTTTGTGTTTCTGCTGAAAGGTACTCAATTGGTTGAACTATAATTATATTTGCTATCATCATTTTTGGTTAGTTTCATAGCTGTACAATATTGCGAAAATCGAATGGATTCGAACTTCCATTTTGCCCCACACTGAGAGAAAACTAATTTGATGTTTCTACGGTGCGGAATAATTTTGTGTTTCTGCTGAAAGGTACTCGATTGGTTTAACTATAATTATATTTGCTATCATCATTTTTGGTTTCTTTCATAGCTGTACAATATTGAGACTTCCTAAGGGATTATATTTTATAGTTATATTATAATTATTTTTTCTCGGTGTAGTCTCCACCTGAGTATGTTCGATGCATTTTTATGAACATTTTATTTGTGTACATTTTTGAAGTACTTACCCCAAGTTGCGTCCTGCCACACTTTGCACACTTAACATATTTTATATGTTTCGACATTTGTAAGCATTTTTCTCGGATCCTTTACTCCAGGGTGGAGATGAATTATCTGAAACACAAAAAAGAAATAAACAATGTTAAATTGGTCCAGTAATATTATTAACAAAATAATTCCGCGGCTTGTCCAGAATAGTAAACATCATTGACAATAATTGTAATTATGATAAAAAAGTGTATTCATTACATTTAAAGCTGACTGGGATTCAATGAAACATTAATTCTCCAATATTTGATCAAAAATAAAAATCCTTCGGATTTGAAAATCCGAAGATAGAAGACAATTGTTTTGCCGACTGAAATTTTTCCCTCCACTCAGAGTTCCTCGTCCGGTCACAATAAATGACCTCAGAGTTACGAATTATTCTCCGGCGACTCGATGCTCTTAAATCAAGTTCCTCGTTCGTTCGCCGGCGGGGGTTAAATCACCGGCGAAATACCGAGAGAAGCTTGCGTACGGAAACGTGCAGGCACGCGAGAATCCGTGCGACTCGGAGGACCCAGCATCGCATCACGCCGCTCTTTCCTCCGCCCTCGTCGGAGGCCGTTGATGCGCTGGATCCCTTTTTTGATCGTCCGGAAACGATAGTGATTGCACGGCCCGACACGCCGGGAGGTCGGAGTCACTCACGACTTTTTCGGGTCGTTAACACACGCGGCGTATCCCCGACTCTCCTCAGACATCGGAGCTCCCACCGGCGAGTTCTTCATCTCGAAGAAAATTTTGAATTCCCTAAACGCACAGTTACACGCAACCGGAAATCTACACTTCTCATCGCCCGACGCCGGAGAAAAATTATAATTGCAAATATATTATAACAATAATTATTATTATCATACATGATATTATAAATGTACATGTTATTACTTACATATTACTTACATATAACTAGCGGTAATAATAGACATTTATTGACCGAAATCTTTCAGTCTCATACGAGGTATTCCATACCAATTCAGCCACCCAAATTTTTAAAATTCGGAAGAAAATTCTATGGTTCAGTAAGATAAAAGTACTATATAATCAAAAGAAAACTATCAAATTTGAAGTGTTTAGATGCCGCTATTTGTGAGATAATGATATTTCTATTTTTTTTTTTCTTTGATCGACGATAACTCGGCAACGCCAAATCGTATTTCGACTTTTTAAAAACGGAAATTTCAGTTTTTTCTGTACTTTCAAGAAACATTTTTTTCAGATTTTCAAAACTAGGCTAAAAGCTGTTGTTGATTTTTTATTTTTTAAATGCCTTTTTCTAAATGAGGGCCATTCGTTATCGTGGTCACATTTTTTTCCTATATTCGTTTATCCATTATTAACACGTGTGTCAAATGGCTTCATGGCAGACCTAATGGTTCTCGATATATATTTCTATTAGTCCACCCTAACGCATTGTAGTGTAAAAAAAAGGAAGAAAGAATTTAAAAAAAAAAAACAAAAAAAAATAGAACAAACATCGTAAGCGGAGTCAATAAATTCTTTTACTACTAATTTATTATATTACAAAAATTCGTTTTCGAAAAAATTCGTTCGAAATCGTTAATGCACTTTCAGGAACGATAATCGGGCTGTGAACTTGAACGACGGATAAATTAGAATCGACGTACACTGTGCCGCGACGCTCGAGCCCCGATTTCTTCTTCTATGTTTTATTTTTACTTTTTTTTACGTTTCTCACTAAACGAGGAGCTGAAGATTGTTGAAGCGAGTCGGAATGAGTGAGCCCCATGCTTCCGAGAGGAGCAAGCGCGGAGCACTTCGCCGGTTGTTCGAACCTCGTCGTTCGGTATTGTGTACAATTCGCCGAACTCGGTGGAGTTTTGCGCCGGGCCGGAGAGGAGCGTGTACAGCACAGTGGTCGCGAAGAGGCGAGCAAAAGGCTGCCGGGAGCGCGGTGTATTAAAAAAATAAAAATAAAATAAAAAACTGCCCATTCACGAAGATTCAACGGGACAATATAATGCCCGTTGCACTTTTCCCTCGCCGCTACGACCGGCGAGTTTGTAATGCGTCTCCGTGCTCCTATTACTGCTCTCGGGGCAAAAAAGAAAACACCGCGCGTGGATCCTCGAAATTGGAAGCTCCCCGGTGCTCAGTCGTCGGAAACGAAATTCCTTCGGTCGGTGATACGCATGTCCAAAGATCGATCGTCCACCGTTCTGGATTCGGCCGAGGAAGGCAATGGACGCAATCCGCCTCCTATTAAACAATTTTTATTAAATAATTTTTTTAATTAAATTAACTTCAATTTTTTTTATTACAATATTAAATATCACTTTTTTCACGGTGATAAACATGTCTGAAGATCGATCGTCCACCGTTCTGGATTCGGCCGAGGAAGGCAATGGACGCAATCCGCCTCCTATTAAACAATTTTTATTAAATCATTTTTTAAATTAAATTAACTTCAATTTTTTGTTTAATACATTATTAAATATTACTTTTTTCCAGGGTGATACACATGTCTGAAAGCCGATGGTCAACATTGCCGGATCCGATCGAGGAAGGCGACGGACGCAATCCGCTTCCGTTTTTTTATTATTTTTTAATTACATTAAGTTCAACTTTTAATTTCTGGCATTATTAAATATTACTTATTTTCACATTGATATATATGTCGGAAAGCCGATGGCCCACAGTGCCGGATCCGATTGAGGAACGCAACGGACGCAATTCGCTTCCCATTTAAATAAATCATTTTTTTTATTACACACCGAGAAAAAAATTCAAATGAGTCAACAAAATGCGCGCTTACGGGTGGCGAAACAAATTTTTGGTTGATCGAAAGTATTGCCTCGTTGATCGAACTAACAAGCCGTCGAATCAAACGTTTCTTTGCTTGCTACAATTATTTCGTTCGATCAACAAAAAATTTATTCCGCCACCCGTCGACATTCCGCTCATTTTGTTGACTCAATTGATTATTTTTTTCTCTGTGCATTAAGTTCAATTTTAATTTTATGGCATTATTAAATATTACTTTTTTTCACGGTGATACACATGTCTGAAAGCCGATGGTCCACAGTGCCGGATCCGGTCGAGGAAGGCAGCGCGATTCCCCGCCGGATTATCGCGGAGCGTGTCTCATCATCGCTCTCATCGGGATCACGATTTCTCGATCCTTCCTGGCCCCGTCTCGCCGTTGCCGACCGCTTCGAAAAACCGTTACACGAAGACCGCTCGGTTGACATCGATGTTGTTCTCGAAATCCAATTAAAAATAAACCAATGATAATCGATCAGCGTGACCGCGCGTTATCGCGACAGGATTTCCTGGATAAAACGTACGCGAGCACTGCCCGGGGGGTTGGGGGGGGTGGGGGGGGGGGGGGTGACGCTTATGGCATTGGACCATTAGCGGTCGCCTCGTTGACTACTGACCAATTAATGGTCGCAAGCGGCTGACCAATCGAAAATAGATAACTGCCTTACCGGCAGAAAAGGGGGACACTTTATTATTATTTTTTTTTTAATAGTCTACAGTTATTCTCGAAATCTATATCGTACGTCTATAAGCCATGTGGGTCAGTTCTGACTGGCGGGTATCGTCCCAGCACTGGCAGGAGACCGCGCCAAGCCCGGGAGCCTGGCCAGTCCCGTGCCGGTGCAGGACGCAACGGCCTGGCCAAATCTTACCCAGGAATCCATTAACGAGCTAGGGGAGAGCGGGGCAAAACGGGATAATGAGACAAAACGCAATTTTCCAATAACTTTTGGATGGTGGCAATGGTGGTGCGTTGGGCAAAACGGCGTTGAAAAACCGGATATATCGTTGGGACAAAGTTGGGCATCCAAAAATTATAGGAAAGGTGAGATTTGCCCTCACTGTTCCGTTTTGCCCCACTGTCCCATTTTGCTACGCTTTCCCCTACCCCTTGTCGATCGTAGAACGGATTTTATTTCTGGACGTAAAAACCACGTTATTTATTCCAAAAAATGTTAGATAGATTTTCTCCATTAAAAAAAATCATAGGCAAATTATAAACAAAAAAAAAACAAAAAAATTTAATTATGAACGAAGACAATGTCAATAAAAGTAACCTGCGAAAAAAATTAGTTCGATTGATAAATAATACCTCTCGATACCCCGGATAGACCCGATGAATCGTCCAATTGGTAGACGCATATAGCCAATCTCTACCCCTTGTCGATCGTAGACGGGATTTTATTTCTGGACGTGAAAACCACGTTATTTGTTCCAGAAATTTTTAACGCGATAGTTTTTCTCCATAAAAAAATCATAGCCGAATTATAAACAAAAAATAAAAAAATAAATAAAAATTAAACATAAATATAAACAAAGAAAATTAAAAAAAAAACCTGCGAAAAAAATTCGTTCGATTGATAAATAATAGCTGCCGATAGCCCGGATAGACGCAATGTCTGTGCCGTCGACCCTTTTTGCAACAGCTATTACCGAGTCTGCCCCGTTCCCATAACGTCTCGGGGTATCTGCTTGAAGAGCTTCATTCGAGTGCACGCAAGGATAATTTATTCAAGCATCCTATGTACGGTACAGCGTGGCAGCGTACAGACAAACATCGGGAGGAAGATAGTTCTCCGAAGTCTCGGAGAAGCCGCGGAGAGAGGCCGTTTCGAGGCGAGGACGGAAAGGGTGGAAGGAGGTGAGGGGGGGGGGAAGAGATGATCGTTATCGATAAATCGCCTCGACGACCGGACGGACCTCGATCCGCCTTCCTCTTCCTTTCCCGTCCGTTCGACGCTCGTCCAGCGGCAACAGCCATCCGGGCACACGTGTGCGCCCCACACACGCACGCCGGACCGGGCACCGAGAAACCCGGAGACTGCCCGCGCGCGAGATTAAGGTGAACGATTGGTTGCTTGAAAAATGAAGAAACCCGTTCCTCTTCCTGTGTGTTAAGGGGAAAAAAGAAGAGGAAGAAGAAGATGAAGAAGAAGAGGAGGAAAGAATGAGAGGAAGACGATGAGGAGGAACGGCCATTACGCAGTCCGGTTCGGCTCACGCACAAACGCGCTCATCTTTGATGCCTCGCGATCGGCTCCGCTCATCTTCTTTGGTAAACTAACTCGGGCCACCTATGTGTGCCTGGACAGTTCAAACAATGAGCGCTACTGCAGCGGTCACCGTCGTTACAATTTCAAGCTCCAGAATCGATCAGAGTTTCGAGAGGAAATTCCAGCCAATTTTAGGCTATGTAACAGATGAGACAGTATAGTCTTATCCTACGCATTTTAGTAAGACTCAGCATAGTCTTGTCCTATGATGAGTCTTATTCTATGCATTTTCTTCATTGGGTACCCAGGAAAAATTCAAACAATGAGTACCACTGTAGTGGTCAGCATCGTTACAATGTTGAGGTCCAGAATGGATCAGAATTCCTCGTGAACATTCTAGCCAATTTAAGGATATGTAACAGATGAGACAGTATAAGCGGAATCTTGGCCTAGGCATTTTCTTCATTGGGTACCCAAGAAAATTTTAAACAATGAGTGCGACTCCAGCGGTCAGCATCGATACACTTTTAAGCTCCAGAATCGGTCAGAATTCCTTGTGGGAATCTTAAGCCGAATCTTGGCCTATGAATTTTCTTCATTGGGTACCCAGGAAAATTAAAAAAAATGAGTGCCACTCAATGTTAACCTCCTCCTACAATTTTAACCTCCAGAATCGATCGGAATTCCTGGTGGAAATTCTAGCCAATTTAAGGCTTTATAACAGATAAGCATTTTCTTCATTGAGTACCCAGGAAAGAGTTCAAACAATGAGTGCGACTGTAGTGGTCAGCATCGTTATAATTGACTTCTCCAGAATCGATCAGAATTCCTTGTGGAAATGCTATCCAATTTAAGGCTATGTAACAGATGAGACAGTATAATCCAAGTCTTGGCCGATGCATTTTCTTCATTGGGTACTCAGGAAAATTTTGAACAATGAGTGCGACTATAGCGGTCAGCATCGTTACAATTTTAAGCTCCATAATCGGTCAGAATTCCTCGTGGAAATTCCAGCCACATTAAGCCTATGTAACAGATAAGACAGTAAACACCGAGTCTTTGCCAGGAAGAGTCCCAAGCGATCGTGGAAGCTCTGCAGTGCTCTCGTGACCCTCCTGAGGCTCCATCTCTCTAATCCGCCCGTGGCTCTACCCGCATGAATAGGCGAAACCTTCTGTAAATACACTTCTCGATACTCCGAAGCTGAAAGGACGCATGAAGCGCGTGCAAACTACACTTTTATGTCCTTCTGGCTCTTGACCAGCCGTACCGACTGCATTTCCTACACGTTTACGCATAATCGTGTGGGTGGCTCGAGGAGCGTGGGCATTGAGCGCAAACGTGTTTGTACGGTGCTTCGCCGCTGCTGCCGCTCCGACGGAAAGCAAAGAGTCGAGGAATCTTGAGAGGTACCGGAAGTGAAGGCACGCTTGCGCGCCGCGTGTTTCTCTCGGTCTTCCGGGACACCTTGCGCGCACCTCCCGTCCTCGAAGCAGCAACACCTGAGCCCTCGGGCTATCTCTTCGTCAACGGGTTTCGGAGCGCACATACGTTGCAGACTTCGTGTCCGGTGTACGAAGATGAAGCACACGCTCGATGAAGTACATGCAGGATTCTTCGTTCCACACGAAATATTGGAGTTGGTCGATGCAACTTCTTTTCTGGAATTAATCATAAAACGAAATTAGTAGTGGTAGTAATAGAGATTTATTGACAATGCTTAATATTTATACAGTTATCTTCTTGTACTCGTTATATTCCTAACGATAATTATACACCTTGGCGAAGGGCCGTCGACCTGAGGTCAGATGCTCGAAATTTTCTTTGGTATTTGGAAGGTTTTTTCCTTTTCTTAGATTAAGATTTAAAAGATTTGTAGGTTTTGTTCCGTTATTCTTTCGTTGGCCATTAATTCTAATTGCTGATAAAATTACATGTTGAGGCGGTTAAAGAGAAATTACTTTTTTTTTTTAAAACAAGACTTATTTTTCATCCTTAGTTTTTATTTAGTTTGATTACAGTTCTCAAAAAGCGAGTTAACATGTGTACTTTTCTTTTCTTTTTCTTTACTTTTTAAATTATTTATCTTTATTTAGAGTTGCAATTATTTCTTTTTATTTATAAAATTTTAAATGTTTTAAATGTTAAATGCTATTCTGTGTTTTATACATTAGGTCTAGATTATTTAGTTGTTATGACCCATGTGATAAATACAATCGACCGATTTTAGTCGACACTGTGATCGGTAATGTATTAATGTTACGTGTAATGTAAAAGGCGCATTCCGTGAAATAAATAAAATAAATGAATTTATTTTGGGTTCTTCATCGAAACTGAACTCTGCAGCTGCGAGTTTGAGGTTCTTTAAACTAAGAACCTTGTGGGTGATGTTTATCGGAGATATTAAGCCGGAATTCGTGTGATGACTTGACGAAGAAGTAAAAAACGGAAGTGGTCTTTCTTGTTTTATTCGGGACAGGAAAATGTGCAAGTCGTTGTTAAATGTTTATATCACTGACCCGCAGAGAGAACATGTGCTTGGCTTTTTTGTTCACGATAATTTCGAAACTGAGAAAACGTTTAGTTAAAAAGAAAAAAATCGTTGCTGTACTACTTGTATACAAGAGTTTGTTAACGACAGCGCGGCGGGTATCGGTCGGATACAGTTGTCGGTCCGGAGAACCGTGCGCAACATTGAGTGCGTGCCGTAAGAGCAAGATCGTTACGTGGACCAAAAGCCGGTCTCATTATGTAATTTAACGATTTATCAAAACGCCTTCGCTGCTCTCGCTGCCTTGAGAGGTAGGAATTGAGTTTGCCATAACGGACTGCGTTAAAAATCGTGGTGTTTTCTCGCATTGGGAAACTTTGAAACTGAAGTGCACAGTTCCGTATTCTGTAAGACTAAATTAAGAAAAGAATGTTCGGAAAAATTACAAAAAAAATCGAAAAAAATGCACAAAAAAATCAGAAAAATTGAAGAAAAAAAATCGATTTTTTTTGTCTCATCCTTTCTCCGAAGCAATATCGCATTTTCGGCACGACAATTTAAAATTTGCACCACTAAATTAATTTAAAAAAGAAAAGGTAACTTGAAAAGGTATGAAAAGGTACGAAAAGGTATGAAAAGGTATGAAAAGGTATGAAAAGGTATGAAAAGGTATAAAAAGGTATGAAAAGGTACGAAAAGGTACGAAAAGGTATCAAAAGGTAACTTCGGCACGGTTCAGGAAACACACGTCCACATAACTCGATGTTTTCTCAATCTGCAATCTTTAATCAACGTCTTCAAAGTCGTTCCCGAAACAGACCTAAGGTGTTAAAAAAAAAAGTAAAATTCGTTTTGAAAACGACAAAACTAAAAGTGAAGAAAAAAAAAAGTAAAATTGTTTTGCACGTTCACGGAGAAATCGCAATTGTGCCTCCGCCTCTCGAGTCTCCGCTCTTGCGAGAGAGGATTTGACGAAATTTCCGGTCGAACAGGTTTAATCGATTTGCCGCCGGTACTCGAGACCACGAGAGAGCAATACAGGGGAGGGGAAGAGTTTAAATTGCCGGGAAGAGAATGCTTACGAAACTATGGCCGATCGAGTCGAGCGATACAGAGACTCGGTTACGTCGACGCTGCGTAAAGTATTACCAAATCTTTAACCGCGAGAGAGTTGCACGATCGAGGAGACCCGGTGAAAAGGGCTTTCTTCATCTCATAGATACCGGAACCGATTATCCATCCGTTGTACGGTAAGACCTGATAAATACCAATTTTTTTTTGTCGGTGTCTCGACTCTACTTCACGACGAAAAAAAAAATACATTATTTTTTTCACGGTGATAGAGAATTTCCACTTCCCGTCTGTAGCCGTGCAAACTCCACTACTTCACTGGAGCGAACGGTATTTCAAATCATGGCGCAATTAATTTATCGTTCGATACGAATTATTATATATTATTTAACCATTAATAAGTTATAAATCCACGTTTCGTCATACGTGCAATTAATTCCTGTCATGCTATAAATTATTATCTATTATGTAACAATTAATTATGAATAATGAATTTGTCGGGAAACACGCAAGTTTTGCTGAACCGAAGATCGGCGCACTTTATTAAAAAAAAAATTAATATCGGTAAACGCCGCTTCAGCGAATTTTGTTGTTTGAAACAAATGTTTACCTGTCTATTTTAACAAGTAATTGTCCGTTCCCATTGCCATTATTCCTTAGAGAAAATATTACGAGCGTTGCTTTAACAAATTGTGTTGTTTAAAATAAATTGTAACTTCTCGGAAGCGACTAATTGTGAACATATTTTAAGACGCAATTATCCGTGCGATTCCTCCACTGTTCATCTATCGGTACTAATGGTAACTAATGGAAACAATAATGAGCATCAGCATCCGCCGGATAGCGTCGAAGCGCAATCGTCCATGATCGACGCCGTTAATTAATCGAATCGAAAAGGTAGTTTGTTAATATTTATTAGTTATAACCGGTGGAATCCAGTTCTTGCGGCAATCTTCTCCCGCAGAGAGAGAGGGAGCTCCCTCCCTCGTGCCGACAAATTATAAGTACTATTAGCGATACGTATCGCAGCGCCAGACGCGACACGAAAAATTAATCATGCAAGAAACGCGAGGTCGATTTTTTTTTATTATTATTCACTATATCAATATATCTTGGTCGTACGCTCGGAATTCCCGAAAATCTGTTAATATAATCGCCTCATTTGAGCCGTATCTCGACCGGAAGTGATCTACTGCGGCGGTTCGTTAATACGAATTAATTAGCCACTATAATTCCGCCCGAATTGTGCTTATTTCGAGTTAGTCGCGCGTTTAATTCGCAACGCAAACGCATTTCGGGGCAATCGAGGACGGTTTTGGAATCCCACACTCTTTTGCGGCACTCTCGCTTACGCTCTGGGCTTTTGTATTCCGTACTGTATGCTCGCTCACCGTAAACCGTAAATCTGCACTTTATCTACTCACAGTCTTACACCCAACTGTACTCTTGTAGTGTTAAAGAGTTTGTTCCGTAAATTAATGAACATAAACGTAATAAACATAATATTCATTCTACATGATTCGACGGTTAATTAATTTGATATTAATGATAATATGAATATGGTAACACTTAAGTGCACTTAAACTTGTTGTTCAACATTTTGAGGCGACCTTAAGATTGCATTCTACATCATAAATATTATGTAGTGGTGATCAATTTGGGTAATTTATGAGCGATGGATCATTCTTATGTTGTTCATTGGGTTTCCTGTCGTGATTGTTATTGGGCCCAGCCCGTTAATAAATTAATAAATTAATAAATTAATAAATTAATAAATTAATATAACGTCGAATAGTTCCTATTCTATACGAATATCATTAATGTTCTGTCTAGTGAAACGTTGACAGCAGTTTGCATTTCAATGTCATAGATCATCGCTACACGAACAAATTTTTACAAGAGGCGTTACAATTGAATAAAGGAATCCCCATTCTTAGTCGTACAATCGGAATTTCCGAAAGTCTATTAACGAAATCAGCTCATTTCAGCGATAAATCGACCGGAAGTAATCTACGTCGAAGGTTCATTAATACAAATTAATGAAACACGATAATCTTCATTCCGTTAATTACTTTGACAATAATAACGATATTAATCGTGTCGAGTAGTTTTAAGTCTACACGAATGTCGTACAGTTTGCATTTCAACGTGATCGTTCTTCGCTATTTGAGCAAATATTTGATAACCTGCGTTACAATCAAATAGACAAGGCCCAATTTACCGCGAGTTTGTGTCTTATCTAATTTAAATAATGGGTAACGCGGCAGAATAACAGTGGAAGAAACCGTTCAAGGCCGACATGCGGTGTTACAGCTTCGTTCGATTAATTTTCGATCGATCAATTATTTTATCGTTATAACTGTCATTAGTTGAAGTCGAAAAGGCGGAAAATTTTATATAAATACACGACAGCTTGCGGATGTACGTTAAGCTCGGTTGTTTACTACTTTTTGAATTTAATATATCCGAAGTTGTGAACGAATGTGTAAACTATTCTACTTTCAATGACACATATTTAGAGAGATATTTCGACGCAATTAAACATAAGGTTTTTGAGATAGCACAAGTGAAACGGAAAATTCCGGTGTTTGCATAGACACGCTTGCGACTTGGCACTCGCCCGGTACAGTCATTTACCCGGCACGCACCTGACAACACGCCGAGCTGATCCGCACTCAACCGAACTGCCGCACACCTTAAACCCTTCACCGCATGGCCTTAAATTATTTACAAGGACTATATGGATTACTAATCTTATAAACTTATTTTTGTTCGATTCCATCGAAGCTCACTTAGAAGTCCCTCTATGCATTTTTTTCAGAATTTTTCTATCATGTTTCCTTAATATACAAAGTACATTTTTATGATCCATTTTTTTTCTGCGCCATCAGAGAAAACAACATTTTTAAGCCCCACTGTGAATTTTGGCAAACATTTTTTGACTCATTTCCCTTTCTATATCCAAAGTATTCACTTCGAGGCTCGCAAAAATCGTAGATGTCTCTAAATTCATAGAGGGATCTCAAAAGTCCCTCAATCTGTGCAATTTTTTCGGAATGCAATTTTTTCAGTTCCATCAATTAAACAAAAAAAAGTAAACCACGAATTTTCTCAAAAATTTTTCACCTAATTTCTCTTCCATCGAAAGTGTTTTCTCTTCCTCCACCCCAAAGACTTGACGCATATGTGTAGCGTATCAACGATGCCAAGTCGGAACTGAAAAATTGTCTACTACAGTCGGTAAAACAGGTAAAGCAGGTTAAAAAAAGCAGATAAAAACAGCTCCAACATCCCCTTAAGGTCACGACTCTCGACCTAACGTTTAGAAAAGTGTTGGGCTAAGAACTTGGACCTGGACAATAATGATGAAGGAAAAGGCATAATCGTCGTTCCGCGGTTCCAGGACGTCTCTCTTCCTCCACCCCAAAGATTCGACGCATATGTGTAGCGCATCAACGATGCCAAGTCGGAACTGAAAAATTGTCTACCACGGT
>JAPYZC010003222.1:0-22831 GCA_030522665.1 Ichneumoninae sp. A BG-2022a | reverse complement strand
GTACAAGCGGGCTTATATGATTACCTAATCATATAAACCCGCTTGTACCTACCACATTTCCGCCGGCCCGGATAGAATTATTAACCTACTTCTATAAATTATTAAACGTTGATTCAATAAGTAATGTAACTACGTCAATAATTAAAATAAAATTCTTATAACCGTTACCTTAATCGGATTTTGTAATTAAAAAAAAATTGAAATGTCTATTCAATTTAGTACAAGCGGGCTTATATGATTACCTAATCATATAAACCCGCTTGTACCTACCACATTTCCGCCGGCCCGGATAGAATTATTAACCTACTTCTATAAATGATTAAACGTTGATTCAATAAGTAATGTAACTACGTCAATAATTAAAATAAAATTCTTATAAGAGTTTAATTTTGTACTGATAAACTATATAATAGCTTGAATCTTGATATATCGTGTTTATATTCCTTGCACCGAACGCATAAACGCAAAGTACGACATGGTTGTTCGCATTGTCTGAAACATAAAACATTAACTATTAATTGCATGACAATGACACATTTTTATGCAGCGTTGGTGCAAGAACGATCATTCTTACCAGTCCGAAATTTTTCACGGACATGACAAACATATTTCCAGCATTTAGATGGCAAGGTACGTTACAACTCATCGTCATCAATTGTAGGATTTTCTGACTCTTGGGAGGTAGTCTGTACCATTGGCTATTGTTTCTGCGCAGAAGGAGACATTTTTATCTAGCCACGCCACCAGTCCTTGCGCTCTATAGGGTAGAGCGGGCAAAATGGGGCAATGGGGCAAAACGTAGTTTTGGGCAAAACGTCATTTTCCAATAATTTTTGGATGCCCGAATTCGTCCTATCGGATACATCAGGCTTTTCTGCCCAATTTTGGCACCTTGTCCGATCCAAAAATGATTGGAAATTTTGTTTTGCCCAAAAACCCCGTTTTGGCCCGTTGCCCCGGTCTCCCCTACTCACATGTAAAAGCGAATACTTATACTGTGATCGATGAGGATTTGGGAAATGTTGCACTCTAGGAAGAAGCACATTACCGAAGCCAACGACAGAATCATGAAAGCCGCGGTTGCCACAAGATCGCTTGTATTGAGTAACATCTGAATTAACAGGTAGTTTGTCATTCAATTCGAAAATTATTGCGACCATCACTGGCCGCAACTTTTTACCTGAAGTCCCGACGCGTTAAACAGAATCATGCCAAACACGACGGTAAAAAAGATATTCCATGCGTAACTTGCCTTGATGAGATTGGAGTATCTGACAAAACAGTGTATTTATCAGTAACATTGGTTACTCCAATTAAATACATTCTGACTAGCTCGATATGTTATCTCACTCGATAGCGTCATTGTGTCTGTCGATGCACGAAGCTAGGTATACCTTGTCTGTTTTGCCAAGTGTATATGGGGCTTCGCCTATTTTGGCCGATGTGTCGTTATTCCTGATTAGCTCCAATTTGTGCCTGAAAATTTGCGCTGACACTATAGTTATTATGAGGATCGATTGATTATTGGCTCACCCCACCGCGGCAAAAATACCGCAGACGTGTTGCACGTAAATTATCAGCATAACTTCACTGCTTACTAAGGCCGTTAGTATTATAAGTGCGCATAAGGTACTGTACACAATGAGGCAATAATAATATTTCTGCACGTCGAGATGATAGTAGACGATGGGAAATGGAAATCTTCCGGGTTCGGTGCTGTTTTTCAGCACAACGTCGGTTAACTTTGTTATCATCGGCTGGATCATAAAAACGAAGGTGATGCAATACAACACGGCTGCAGGCAATACGAATGAATCTACATATGTTAAATTTGAACTACACTTCACTACCCTTGATTTACCTGCGTACACAATAGTTATCTTTTCTCCCAACTCTGCATACTCGTGAAGAATCTTAACTTCTTGATGCCGAGCCCATACTTCCCAATCGATGCGAATACGATCCAGCAACTTCAATATCTGCACGTATCAAACAGATCTTCATCAACGATAAGATCGATTAGTTGGCGGAGGAAACGGTAGCACACATGTGCGAGTGTAAAGTAGCAGGAAAGAATCGATGGGATGTTGGTAAATGGTCTGAAAGAGTGGAAAGGCCAGGCGGAAGGCCCAGAGCTAAGTCGGAGAATAAACGATAGTTTTAAAGGAAAGCCAGTGTTATGTGATTAGGTCTGGCAACTTGAGAAGTTAATGAGGAAGGGGAAAATGTAAACGGTGATTGCTACGCGGGTTATGTTAAGTATGGACGAGAGGAAAACTATGCATATATATATCTATATATCTATTTATGTACTATTAAGTGATCTCGATGTGTAAACACCCATCAGGGTATATAGGGGAGACCGGGGCAAGATGGCACAGCGGGGCAAAACGGGACAGTGAGGTAAAAACTCAATTTTCCAATAATTTTTGAATGCCCCGTCTTATCCCAACGATACATCCGGATTTTCGAACCCGTTTTGCCCCACGTACCACCGTCGCCACCATCCCAAAGTTATTGGAGAATTGCGTTTTGTCTCATTATCCCGTTTTGCCCCGGTGTGCCATTTTACCCCGGTCTCCCCTATGAAATAAAACTACCACTACTGCTAGAACTGACCTTCTGCGAATTGCACATAAAAACGAGGTACTTCGAAGTGCAAACTGCGTCGAAAACGTTTGGCACGAAGCATTCCAGGAGAACACCCCAGTCATCTCCGTATTTTATGACAGCCAGTATCTGAGCTGCCACCTGATACGCGATGAGCGAAATGACAACAGCAAGAATGCCGCATCTGACACCGATGCTTTGGTACGGCCACGTTCCAGTGAGCAACATCAACATTTTGCCCAATCTATAGTAACGGTGTTGAAAAATGTCCATCTTTACTCGAACTGCAATTCATGCTAGCGGTGGAGCTACTACTGCTGTTCCCTACAATATAACACACATCACGGACTTATTTTTCCGTGTATTTTATTGTTCTTTTCTCATCGTGAATTTTCATGGAATTACGTCAAAGTTATCACACCTTCGACGGACGTTGAAATTACCCTTCACGGCGGAAAGAGTGAGCGACAGCGACGCCAGGATGAACAGCCTATGCTCGCCGTATGGGTCATTACGTATTCATCTTCCCTTCACGAGTCTTACACAGAACGGCAACGAAAAATGTGTTTTTATCACAGTCTATTGAAATATAAACTTTTTCTACGCTTGCCTGAAACGCAAGGGTGGCTGACGTGGAAGTTGAATAGTTTATTTATGCACACGGCGCAGCCGCACTTGAGGGTCGAAAACGCAATGAGGATTGTGCCACGTAGTGCCACGAGCTTGTTGATAGTCGATATTCGTCAGTCGTACCGTACGTTTTTAATGTTACATGCGTACATCATTGTTACTTGAAAAACAAGTATGTCATTGTATTTTTGTAATCCTCTCGACGTTTCAGAGTATTTTCAGTACTCCAACACTAGAACCTCGATTTTTTTCGAGATTTACGATTTCGTTCATTCGTTATGTCATCCTATCGGTAATATATCAGATGGACAAAGCGAAGAATTGTTTTCGAGAATTCGAAGCCACGTTATTATAGTAACCCTATTTTCATAGCTTGTGAAGTAAAATTTTGTGCAATACTCATGCAACCGGGGCAGAAAGAAACAACCTAATAATGAAATTTAACAATGACTGCCTTAGCACCAATATCAATAAAATCCTCAACTCAAACTACAACCCACTCCGCTGCTAGACAAGCAGATAGACAGGCAGGCACAAATGAGAAAATGCTTTTTTTTTGCATTCTGCGCCAAATTAAACATGTTTCTAGACCAAAATCAGATGCAACCCAAACAAAAATTGAAATATTATTTTTTTATTTTTTGATGGTTAACTTCATCAATCACCAAAACCCCATTTTCCGCGGTGTCCTTTAATTCTTGGCGTATTTTTTGTTAATTATCGAGAGAGTTACATTTTCTTCGAATAAACCATATAGCGACTTATATCTTTGTATAACATGTTTATAATCCTTGCGTCGAACGTAAAAACGTAAGGAACGATATGATTGTCCGCGTTGTCTGTAATATAAGAATGAACCACTAATTCAATGACCAAAAATTTATCGGACGTGACAAATTTTTGATGCTGCCCAAATGAAAGAACGATCGTCCTTACCAGCACGAAAAATTGCACAGACAAGATAAATGTCTTCCCGGCTGTCAGTTGGCAAGGTGTGTTACAACGCAGTGTCATCAATTGTAGGATTTTCTGACTCTTCGGAGGTAGTCTGTACCATTGGCTGTTGTGTCTGCGCAGAAGAAGTTTTTTTTATGAGGCCACGCAACCAGTCCTCTCTTCCATACTCACATATAAAATCGAATACTTATACTGTGATCGATGAGAATTTGAGAAATGCAGCACTCTATGTAAAAAGTAAGTAGCGACCCCAATGTTAGACTTATGAATGTTAAAGTTGCCCCAAGATCGTCTGTTCTCATGAATATCTGAATTTAGAAGCAGTTTATGACAATTCGAAAATTATTCTCTATCGGCCACAACTTTTAACCTGAACTCCTGTTGTGTTTATTATAATCATGCCAGCGACGATGGTAAAAAATAAATCCCATACGTAAGTTGCGGTGATGAGTTCGGCGTATCTGATAAGAGTGCATTTATTAATAACATTGGTTCGTCTAACTCAATACATTCTCACTTGCTCGATAAGCGATCTCACTCGATAGCATCACTGTGTCTGTCGATACACGAAGTTAAGTACACCATGTCCGTTTTGTCTAGTGCATATGGGGATTCGTCTGTCTTTACTGACGTGTCGTTACTCCCTAGTCGTTCTAATTTGTGTCTGAAGTAATTTACGCTGACAATTTAGTACGCTAGTTATAGCGATCGATTGATTATTGGCTCACCCCACCGCAGCAAAAATACCACAGACGTGTTGCACATAAAGAATCAACATAACTTCACTGCTTACAAGGGCTGTTAGTAATACAAGTGCGCTTGCGGCACCGTACATGATGAGGTAATAATAATATTTCTGTATATCGAGATGTTCGTAGACGACCGGAATCGAAAATTTTCCAGGTTCAGTGCCGTTCAGAGCAACGTCGATTAACTTTGTTATCATCGGTTCAATCTTAAAAACGACCGTGACGCAGTAGAACACGGCTGTACAGAATAACAATAAATGTACATTTGTTATATTTGAACTACCCTTCGCTATAGGGTAAAAGTGGGGAATATGGCCCGGCCCATATTTCATTGATTTACGTGTTAATCGTAATTAATTACGTGGGCCATATTCACCACTTTTACCCTACTCGATTTACCTGTGTACATAACAGTTATCTTTTCTCCCCGCTCAGCATACTCGTGAAGAATCTTAACTTCTTGATGCCGCGCCCATAACTGCCAATCCATACGAATACGATCTAGCAATTCCACAATCTGCACGTATCAAACGGATCTTCATCATTAATATGTATCGATTAATTCGCTTTCGCGTTAGTTACGATAGTATTGTAATTGGCGTTAGTCACGATAGTATTGTAAAAAATATAACTGACCTTCTGCGAATTATGCACAAAACCAAAGTACTTCGCGGCGCAAACTACGTTGAAAGCGATTGGGAAAATGCATTCCAGGATATTCCAGTTATCCCGATATTTCACAGCGGCCATTATCTGAGATACCATCTCGTAGGCGATGAACAAAATGGCGACAGCAAGAATGCTGCGTCTGACGCAGGTGCATTGGTAAGGCCACGTTCCAATGAGCGACATCAAGATTTTGCCTAGTCTATAGTAATGGTGTTGGAAAACGTCCATCGCGACTCGAACTACAATTCATTACAGCCTTGCGACTACTGTTGCTGCTCCCTGCGATACACAACACACCACAAATTGGTTTCTCCACGAATTTCATTGTTCTCTCAGGATGAATTTTCCTGGAATTATTTCAAAGTTACGACACCCTCGACGGACGTTTAAATTACCCTTCAGGGCGTCAAGGTTGAGCGACAGCGAGACCAGGCTGTAGAGCCTATACTCGCCGAATGGGTCATTATATATTCATCTTCCCTTCACGATCTGTGCAGAGAACTGCAAGGAAAAATGTTTTTCTATCGCGGTAAATTGAAATACAAGTTTTTTTTTCTACCGTTGCCTGAGGTGAGAGAGTGCTTGACGTGGCAGTCGAATCGTTTATTCATGCGCACGGCGCAACCGCACTTGGGTGATGAAAACGCATTGAGGCTAGCGTAGAGCCATGAGAGAGGGGATAGTCGATATCCGTCCGTCGCACCGTACGTTTCTAATGTTACATGCGTACATTATTGTTCCCCTCGAAAAAGAAGTGAGTACTTTTGTAGTATTCTCGACGTTTTGGATTATTTTAAGAACTCCAACCCTACAATCTTCATTTTTTTTTCGAGATTCACGATTTCATTCATTCGCAGCATTCGGATAATACAACGGATTCGTTATGTTATCCTATCGACAAGCCCACACATAGACAAAGCGAAACATTATTTTAGAGAATTCGAGGCTACATTGCTATCTTGCCACGGGTCGAACTGCAACTTTCGCTGCGATCCGTATTCTCTTCGAAAAGTTATTGTGTTTTCGGAAGGTTGATTGTATTTTGCCCAGACCAGAGCTGGGCAAAATACACTAAGTACTTGTATACGTATTGAAGCATCAAGTATTGAGTCAGTGCCCACTATTCAAAACTTTTAGTTCTGCCAGTACTCAAATACGTCAGTACTCATGAACTGCCTTGATACTTTAATATGCACTTCAAGTACTTAGGGTATTTGCCCATCCCTGGGCCAGACCTGCTGCTAGACAACCAGATAGACGGGCAGGCACAAATGAGAAAATGCTTTTTTTTGCATTCTGGGCCAAATTAAACATATCTCTAGACCATAATCAGATGCAACCCAAAAAAAACTTGAAATATCAATGTTTTTTTATTTTTTGATGGTTAACTTCATCAATCACCAAAACCTCATTTTCCGCCGGGTCCCTTAATTCTTGCCGTATTTTTTTTATTAATTATCGAGAGAGTTACATTTTCTTCGAATAAACCGTATAGTGACTTATATCTTTGTATATCATGTTTATAATCGTTGCGTCGAACGCATAAACGTAAGGAATGATATGACTGTCCGCGTTGTCTGAAATATAAGAATAAACCACTAATTCAATGGATAAACATTTTTGATGCTGTCCTAATTAAAGAACGATCGTCCTTACCAGCACGAAAAAATGCACAGACAAGACAAATGTCTTTCCGGCGGTCAGTTGGCAAGGTGTGTTACAACGCAGTGTCATCAATTGTAGGATTTTCTGACTCTCTGGAGGTAGTCTGTACCATTGACTATTGTGTCTGCGCAGAAGAAGATTTTTTTATTCGGCCACGCCACCGGTCCTCACTTCCATACTCACATATAAAATCGAATACTTATACTGTGATCGATGAGAATTTGAGAAATGCAGCACTCTATGTAAAAAGTAAGCAGTGTCCCCAATGTTACACTTATGAATGTTAACGTTGCCCCAATATCGTCTGTTCTCAGGAATATCTGAATTTAGAAGCATTTTATGACAATTCGAAAATAAATCTCTATCGGCCACAACTTTTAACCTGAACTCCTGTTGTGTTTATTATAATCATGCCAGCGACGATGGTAAAAAATAAATCCCATACGTAAGTTGCGCTGATGAGTTCGGCGTATCTGATAAGAGTGCATTTATTAATAACATTGGTTCGTCTAACTAAATACATTCTCACTTGCTCGATAAGTGATCTCACTCGATAGCATCACTGTGTCTGTCGATACACGAAGTTAAGTACACCATGTCCGTTTTTTCTAGTGCATATGGGGATTCGTCTGTCTTTACTGATGTTTCGTTACTCCCTAGCCGTTCTAATTGGTGTCTGAAGTAATTTACGCTGACACTTTAGTACGCTAATTATTGCGATCAATTGATTATTGGCTCACCCCACCGCAGCAAAAATACCACAGACGTGTTGCACATAAAGAATTAACATAACTTCACTGCTTACAAGGGCTGTTAGTAACACAAGTGTGCTTGCGGCACCGTACATGATGAGGTAATAATAATATTTCTGTATATCGAGATGTTCGTAGACGACCGGAATCGAAAATTTGCCAGGTTCAGTGCCGTTCAGAGCAACGTCGACTAACTTTGTTATCATCGGTTCAATCTTAAAACCGAACGTGACGCAGTAGAATACGGCTGTACAGAATAGCAATAAATGTACATTTGTTATATTTGAACTACGCTTCACTATATGGTAAAAGTGGGGAATATGGCCCGGTCCATATATCATTGATTTACGTGTTAATCGCAATTAATTAGGAGGGCCATATTCACCACTTTTACCATACTTGATTTACCTGTGTACATAACAGTTATCTTTTCTCCCCGCTCTGCATACTCATGAAGAATCTTAACTTCTTGATGCGGCGCCCACAATTGCCAATCCATACGAATACGATCTAGCAATTGTACAATCTGCACGTATCAAACGGAGCTTCATCATTAATAGGTGTCGATTAATTCGCTTTCGCCTTAGTTACGATATCATTGTAAATTGCAAAAATATAACTGACCTTCTGCGAATTACGCATAAAACCAACGTACTTCACAGCGCAAAGTACGTTGAAAGCGATTGGGAAAATGCATTCGAGGATATTCCAGTTGTCCCGATATTTTACAGCAGCCAGAATCTGAGACACCATCTCGTAGGCGATGAACAAAATGGCGACAGCGAGAATGCCGCGTCTGGCGCAGGTGCATTGGTAAGGCCACGTTCCAATGAGCGACATCAAGATTTTGCCTAGTCTATAGTAATGGTGTTGAAAAACGTCCATCGCGACTCGAACTACAATTCATTACAGCCTTGGGACTACTGTTGCTGATCCCTGCGATACAGAACACACCGCGAATTGTTTTCGCCACGAATTTCATTGTTCTCTCAGGAAGAATTTTCCTGAAATTTTTTCAAAGTTACGACACCCTCGACGGACGTTCAAATTACCCTTCAGGGCATCAAGGTTGAGCGACAGCGACACCAGGCTGTAGAGCCTATACTCGCCGTATGGGTCATTATATATTCATCTTCCCTTCACGACCTGTGCAGAGAACTGCAAGGAAAAATATTTTTCTATCGCGGTAAATTGAATTACAAGTTTTTTTTTCTACCGTTGCCTGAGGTGAGAGAGTGCTTGACGTGGCAGTCGAATCGTTTATTTATGCGTACGGCGCAGCCGCATTTGAGTGATGAAAACGCATTGAGGCTAGCGTAGAGCCAGGAGAGAGGGGATAGTCGATATTCGTCGGTCGCACCGTACGTTTCGAATGTTACATGCGTACATTATTGTTCCTCTCGAAAAAGAAGTAAGTCATTGTATTTTTGTAGTCCTCTCGACGTTTTGGAGTGTTTTCAGTACTCCAACACTATAATCTCGACTTTTTTTTTCGAGATTTACGATTTCATTCATTCGAAGCGTTCGGATGATACAACTGATTCGTTATGTTATCATATCGATCGCCCACAGGTAGACAAAGCGAACAATTATTTTCGAAGCCACCTTATTCTCGTACGACCGGTCGGACGGCAATTTTCGTCGCGATCCGAAGTTTTATCGAAAACTTAATGTGTTTTCCGGACAAACAGACAGACAGACAAATAGAAATGGGAAACATTCTTTTCACTTCACACGCTGCGAAAATGGCAGTTTTACACAGGCGAAAATGGCAGTTTTACACCAAGTACGTAAAACTCCCATTTTTACAGTTTGTGATGTAAAATTTGGTGCGATTCTCATGCGAAAACACTTTCTTAACTCCTATGTTTGCAAAACTCGTCTTCATTTCGCGCTGCAAACTCCCACTCGTCAGAAAAAGTTTTATCGCACTGGTATCGTAAGCTACTATTTTTGCATTCTGGGACATACAAAACACGTTTCTAGACAATAATCAGTTGTTGTAATCCGAACAAAAATTTGAGTGTCCAATTGTTTTTCGGTGTCAATACAGGCATTTCACAGCGTTTAAACGGCGTTATTTGCTTAAGTACCCAATTTTCGCCAATGTCCATTAATTATTGTCGTACTTCTATGAATTATTGAAACTAATTTCAATAATTCATAGAACACCGCCAATAATAAAAATGAAACTCCTATAAGAGTTTCGTTCTAATACGCTACATAATTTATATTCATTCATATTTAACACAGTTTATATTCCTTGCGTCGATCGTACAAACGCAAAGTATGACATGGTTGTCCGCATCGTCTGAAATATAAAAATGAACCATCAATCGAATGTCTATGACAATTTATAAACTTTAATGCCGCGCTAATGAAAGGACGTTCGTTCTTACCAGCCCGAAAGATTGCACGGACATGATAAGCATATTCCCGACTGTCAGATGGCAAGGTTCGTTACAACGCATCGTAATCAATTGCACGATTTTTTGAGTCTTGGGAAGTAGTCTGTACCACTCGCTATTCTGTCTGCGCGGAAGAAAACTTTTTTATGAGGCCACACAACCAGTTCTCACTTCCATACTCACATATAAAAGCGAATACTTATACTGTGGTCGATGAGGATTTGCGAAATGTAGCACTCTACGTAGAAGACAAACACAGTCCCCAATGCTGAGCTGACAAATGTTAAGGTTGCCCCAAGATCGTTCGTTCTCAGTAAGATCTGAACACAAAGGCAGTTTATCCGCCAATTCGAAAATCACCGTTCATCGGTCACAAAGTTTTACCTGAAGTCCGAACGTGTTGACCAGAATCATGCCAAATGCGAGGGTAAAAAATAAATTCCACGCGTAACTTGACTCGATGAGATCGGCGTATCTGATAAGAGTGGATTTATTAATATAATTGGTTAGTCTAACCAAGTGCATTTCCACTTGCTGGATAAGTTATCTCACTCAATAGCGTCATTGTGTCTGTCGATACACGAAGCCAGGTAAGCCCTGTCCGTTTTGTCAAGCGCGTATAAGGATCCTCCTGTATTCGCTGATGTGTAATTACTCCCTATTCGTTCTAAAGTATGTCTGAAGGTGTGCGCCGACACTTTAGTATGCTTATCATTACGATCGATCGATTATTGGCTTACCCAACCGCAGCGAGAATACCACAGGCGTGTTGCACGTATAGGATTAACATAACTTCACTGCTTATCAAGACTGTCGTCACTATAAGTACGCATATGGTACAATAGACATTGAGGTAAAAATAATATTTCTGCACATTGACGTGATTATAGGTGACGGGAAATGCAAATTTGCCGGGTGCGGTACCGTTCTTCGTCACAATGTCAATTAACTTCGCTATCATCGGTTGGGTCGTAAAAATAAATATGGCGAAATACACCATCGCTGCACGAAATATCGATAAAACTATAATTGCAAAATTTTTAACACCCTTCACTGTACTTGATTTACCTGCATACACAACAGATATCTTTTCTCCCCGCTCAGCGTACTCGTGAAGAGTCTTAACTTCTTGATGCCGAGCCCATACTTGCCAATCCGTACGAATGCGTTCCAACAACTTTAATATCTGCACGTGTCAAACGGATATTCATCAATAACAGGTGTCGATTGATTGGCTCGCTTTGGCCTTAATTATGATATTGTAATTTGAAAATACAGAACTTACCTTCCGCGAATTAAACATAAAGCCAAAGTACTTCGCAGCGCAAACTGCGTCGAAAACGTTTGGTGTAAAACATTCCACGAGGATATTCCAGTCATCCCGATATTTCACGATAGTCACTGGCTGATCTATCGCCTGATAAGAGAGGAACAAAAGTAAACCGACGAGAATGCCGCGTCTAGTGTGGACGCTTTGGTAAGGCCATTGTCCAGTGAGCGACATCAAAATTTTGCCTAATCTATAATAACGGTGTTGAAAAATGTCCATCGCGACTCGAACTATAACTCATGCTAGCGTTGAAGCTACTACTGCTGTTCCCTGCGATACACAACACACCACGGACTTGTTTCTTCGCGAATTTCATTATTCTTTTCTCAGCGTGAGTTTTCATGGTATTGTGTCAAAGTTATCGCACCTTCGACGGACGTTTAAATTACCCTTCAGGGCGTCAAGACTGAGCGACGGCGACGCCAGGGTGGGTCATTAAACATTCATCCTCCCTTCACGAGTCTCACAAAGACCCGCAGTGAAAATTATTTTTCTATCACAGTCAATTGAAACATAAGCTTTTTTACCGGTGGTTGACGCGGAAGTCGAATCGTTTATTTATGCCTACGGCGCAGCCGCACTTAGGAACGAAAACGCAGCGAAGCACTGACGAGGATAGCGTAGTGCAGCAAGAGAGGGGATAGTCGACACTCGTACGTCGTACCATACGTTTCTAATGTTATGCATGATTTCATTTTTGTTACTCTCACAAAAAATTAATGCATCGTTGTATTTTCGTAACACATAGTCTGTAACTGCTACATTGTTGCGTATGCAGTGAAACTTGTACAAGTTTGCTGCGTCTTTATCCCATGTAACGCAAAAAAATTAGTTATCAGAAAGTTATCTAAATTGGTCACATATGTCCGTCTGGACAGTATCCGGAAGTTGCACTGAGAAAAAAAATCGATTGAGTCAATGAATCGACGGCCTGTTAGTTCGATCAACGTGGTATTTCTTTCGATCAACCAAACATTTGTTTCGCCACCCGTAAGCGCACATTTTGGTGACTCAAATGATTTTTTTTCTCTGTGTACCTCCCATCCAAAAAGTGAACTTTTGGACGTAGGACAGCTTATAGTTACCATCCGGACGGACATATGTAACCCATTTTGAACACTTTCCGATAACAAACTTTTTTGTGCTGCATCAGTTTCGATTCTAGACTTAATGGTAAAACATCGTGATGTCTTAAAAAAAGGAAACAAGTCGTCAATTAACCAATAACATTAATGTTTATATGAAGTGTACTTTTTTTAAAATATGTAATAGTAGTACACGTTTGAATTGAGTATGTGATCCGTGTTATCCGAGTTATCGCTTATCCGACGTTGGGGAGAGCGGGGCAAAATGGGACTGTGGGGCAAAACGGGACAGTGAGGGCAAAACTCAATTTTCCAATAATTTTTTGATGCCCCATTTTGTCCCAACGATACATCCGGTTTTTCAACCCCGTTTTGCCCCACGGGCGACCATTGCTACCATCCAAAAGTTATTGGAAAGTTACGTTTTCTTTCATAATCCCGTTTTGCCCCGCTGTGCCATTTGGCCCCGCTCTCCCCTACGCTCTCCTCACATTACAAAAATAAATAAATAAATAAATAAATAAATAAATAAAATGAAGGAAATTTTAAGACAGTTAAAAAGTTTAAAAAGTTTAAAAATTACAATTAATTTAAATAATTTAATATATAATGAAACAGCGTTTGACTTAATGAAATGTTATATGCTGGTTGAAATGAAATATCTTGATGTATGTTTTTTACTTTTGTACTGCATTTCTATTGGAACTAAGTAGTTATAAGACACATTTTGTATTTGAATTCTGGCCAAGGATAAATCCGTTAATAAGTGAAATAAATAAATAAAAATAAAGAAATAAATTACCTCGGATAAACGGGGTTCTACTGTAATCTTAATATTATTTTTATTTTTATAAACTCGGGGGTAAAAAAAAAGTGAAGCGCATCTTTCGAAGATGTATCGCTATCAGCGATCATCGAGTGTTCCCACATGGCCAGATATTCCAGAGAGCATAAAGACGTTATACTACCCTCGAAGCTCTCCTCCCACCTTCTGGCTGGAGGAAGCTGCACGGTCGTTTACACTGCTTACGAAGCTGTCTGTAGGTGTGCGTGCAGCTGCGGTTCGCCAAGCCCCGCGTATTTCTTTACGAGCCGACGACAGGCCCGCTTTAGACTCGGAAGTGTACGGCGGCCGATAAATTTCGGAGTTCTGGACGCGCGGCTTCACGCACACGTGCGTAAAGTCGTACCCGAGGGTACGCGCGCGCCCTCGCTAAAGGGGAAATGATCTTCTTGTCGCTCTTTGTCGAGCAAAGTTATACGCGCTCACGTCGACAGCCAACTCGCACGGGGAAAGAACACAGAGAGATACAGAGAAAAGTTTACGAGCGTTGCAACGCGCACGAGAGAACGCGGCGCGCAACTTCCTTTCGAAATCCGCTCACTCGAAACTCCAAGAGCAGACTGTGGAGAAGATGTTTTTGTAAGCTGGTCCTTTGTCAAAATAAATAGAAACATATATTCATATTTTCGAAACTTCTTTTCCTTTAAAAAAAAAAAATATATATATATATTATGATTATTATTATTAATATTTACAGAAAAAAAGTTATTAACTTATATAATCTGCTTCAAAAATATTTTAACTATATATATATATCTGTTATCACAACAAGATCACATTAGCATATGCGAGTCGAGTCTGTTTTTGAACTGATATATATAATTATATTTTTCAATGATTTTTTTTTTAACTGTATGAACGATTTCATTAATTCGAACCAATCAGACAGTACAAATAATTGTTATGACGGCAGGAAATATTATATTAGGGAATTTGAAGCCACGTTATTGTCGTACGGTTTTGCGAGGATTTGTTTTCGCAAGAGCTTTGGTAAAAAATACCATTATAGCGATATGTATAGCGCTCGGTACTGCACCGATGACAAGTTCCATAGCTTCGGGGCTTCAGAAAATACGGATGAACTTGTCGGCAATATTGTATATCAGTTTTATTAATTCATCGAATTCGAAGTCACATTATTGTCGTACGGTTTTGCCAGGGTTTGTTTTCACAAGAGCTTTGGTAAAATAACATTCAGCGAGCAACGCACACATATTTTCGCTCAGTATTATAGTGTACCGATGACAAATTCCATAGCTTCGGGGTTTGAGAAATCCGGATTAACTGATCGGTGATATTGTATATCAGTTTTATTAATTCATCGAATTCGAATTACATTATTTTCTTCGACTTTGATTAATTCATCGAATTCGAATTACGTTAATTTTTTCGAATTTGATTAATTCATCGAATTCGAATCACGTTATTATCGTACGATTTCGCGAGGATTCGTTTTCACAAGAGCTTTGGTAAAATAACATTCAGCGAGTAACGGACACATATTTTCGCCCAGTATTATAATGTACCGATGACAAATTCTATAGCCTCGGTGCTTTGAAAAATACGAATAAAATTGTCGGTGATATTAAATAATAAAAATAAATAAAAAGAAATATTGTACATCATTTTTATTAATTCATCGCCGATATACTTTTTGCATAAAAACCAAGCGGTTCTCCAGTCCGACGAACCCCGTTGATTTATCGACCGTGAACAGTTGATCAAATTCTGATTTCTCCGTTTTATTCGTCCGGAAGTTTGTCTCGCCCGGCGAATCCAGAATTTAATAAATTAATAAGATAAGATCGATCGCCGATCTATCTTCGATGACTTCACTGAAGCGCGCAAGTGGCCGAGCTTCGGCAGCTGTCGCTGGACGTGGACCAGAGTCGGCTGAGGCCGCCGGCGGTGGAGCGGCTCGATCCGGAACTTCCTCCGTGTCCGCGGCCGGAAGTCTCGGAACTCGCGTCTTCTTCCTCGTAAGAAGCGATCGGCTCGTACGCGTCCTCGTCGACCTCCTCGTCGGCACCGCTCGAACCCTCCGCACCGTCCCACTCGCTCTCCTGACGAACTATAACGTTTCCGGCACGATAACCGGGAATCGGCTTTCCCACAGGACCGCACGGAATTTCGTCGTCGTAGCTCGTCGAGCCCGAGGACATCGAGTCAGCGGAAGCCGTCGAAGCGTACTCGGTCTGAGTCACGCTGTTGATGAACTTGTTGCCGCTCGGCGCTATCGGTCCGTAACCCAAATCACTGAAAAACGTTCGAAAAACAACAAAATATTAAACACTATAATTATAATCATATATCAATATTTAATTACAATTATATTGATATTAATAATAATCAGTATTCTTTAATATATATTTTATGATTATTTTTTTCTTCGGATGAAAAAGTTTGAAAATCAAAAAAATATTAAATGTGATAACTATAATCATATAACAATATTTAATTACAATAATCGATTGGATCGAATTTAATGGAAAAGAAAAAGGTTCCTTCGATTGTCTGTCAATTGGCACTCCCGAAATAACAATAATATTGATATTAATAATAATCGGTATAATTTAATTTATATTTTATGATTCTTTTTTTCATCAGATGAAAAATTTTGAAAATCAAAAAAATATTAAATATCGTAATTATAATCATATAACAATATTTAATTACAAGAATCAATTGGATTGAATCGAATGGAAAAGAAAAAGCTTCCTTCGATTATCTGTTAATTGTCACTCCCAAAATAATAATAATAATAATTATATTTAATTTATATTTCTTGATTTTTTTCTTCTTCAGATATTTGCGATTTGGAAACATTATTATTTTCACCGCCTTCTTAACGATGTCTCGATTACCTGTAAGTGATGTAAGCTCCGGGTGCCTGATTGGCCTGGGCCTCGGTTTCCTGTTCCATCCTCTCCCTCTCGATGGCCTCCTGTTCGGCGAGATCTTCCTCGTCGTCGGTGGAGGAACCGGCGCATCCGCCGCTGCTGCTCCTTCCGGTCGAGAATGCCTTGAGCTCGACGATCGGTTTGTCGACGGTGACGAGACGCTCCTCGGGAACGTCGGTCGTCGGCGCCGGTCGTACCTGGCCGTCGGCCGGGATCGTTCGCGGACCGAACGACAGGCGCTCCTCGACGATGATCTTCTTCTTGTTGCTTACGTTGTTTCGGGGCAGCTGGGATGTGAGCTTCTTGTAGGCCAGAGAAACTGATACCGCGTCGGCCGGCACGGTCGGCAATTGCTGGCCGTTGTAGATGCTCTCCTGTTCGTCGAACGACAAGCCTGACGGAGGAAAGAAAAAAACCCTGAGTCACGTTACTTCCGCGCCAACAGAGCCGGAACAGATCGCCCGATAGATCGAATAAAAATCATTCTAATTATCCTAATTATTCTAATAAAAAGTTATTATAATTATTTTAATAGAAAATTATTCTAATAATTCTAGTAAAAAGTTATTACAATTATTGTAATGGAAAATGATTCTAATAATTCTAGTAAAAAGTTATTACAATTATTGTAGTAGAAAATGATTCTAATAATTCTAATAAAAAGTTTGTATAATTATTTTAATAGAACATGATTCTAATAATTCTAATAAAAAGTTTTTATAATTATTTTAATAAAAAATTATTATAATTATTCTAATAAAAAATCATTCGACTGGATCGATAGTACATGTATGAGAGGGGGGACAATTTTTCATTGCGTACCGTCGTCCTCGGACTCGAAATCGTTCAAGTTCGTGTTCGCGGAGTTGAGGCTGTTGTACGTGCCGGAAGTGCCGTAAGATCCGGAAGCTCCGAAAGGAACGGAAACTCCGAAGGCGGCGAGAGCAGCGAAAGGTCCGGAAGCTGCCGACGAGCGGCCACTGAAGGACGAGCCGTGGGCTCCGCCGTAGGAAGATCCGTGCTGGTTGTAGGAGCCACAACCGGAAGTTCCGGAATTGCTGAAACCGTAGCCGCCATTGGAGCCCTGGGCACCGTAGCCGACACCGCCGGCGGATGCGTAAGTGGCGGACGAAGATCTCGAGGACGACGAAGATGCCGATGAGGACGAAGATCTCGAGGACGAGGATGATCCGTAGCTTCCGAGACGACCGTCACAGGCGAAGCATCTGGGTCTACCGGGATACGCGGGGATGACGGTCGTCGAGGTTCTCACAACCCCCGCCGGTCTTGGCTGATGGCACAGATCACCGATCGGCCTGAATCTGCAAATTTAAAGGAATGTAAGAATTATTATTATTACTATCGGCCATGTGGACTTGCGCCCTCGCAATATCTGTGAGTACCCACATAGCACGGAAATATTTTTGAAATTATAAAAAAAAAATTTCTTGGAATATTGAAAATATTTTACCACACCGTCAAAATAAATTGCAAATTTAATGGACTGGAAATTGAAATTTGCTTAAGTTACTTACATTAATCGAACATTAATGCACTTTGATTGTAAAATAAAAATACGAGATCTTAAAATAAGAAATCTTTTGGCTGGAATTTACAAAAATTTGTATTAAAAATACAAATTTTACTGTGTAATTGCAACACACATGTGTTTGAAATTTCAGAAACTGTTTATGTAAAAAAGATTCCAATACCGTTCATTAATTTTCAAACAAATTTTTTTTTTACAGTGCAGTATTAAAAAAATATTTCAGAAATATTTTTAAAACATTTCGAAAATATTTTTTTGTCTGCTCGTAAATCTTGCATTAAAATGTTTCAGAAATGTTCCACAAAAATGTTTTTAAAACATGTGTATGTTGGCAACATACCAGAATCTAATAAATATTTTATTTCACTCGGTGCGTAAAATGCGGTTTTACGCACGCTTCGCGTGCGTACAACCTCATTTTCACCCCTTGTGAAATAAAATTCCGTACGATACTCGTGCATAAAACGTTTTCTGAACTCGTTTGATTGCAGCACTCGACTTCGGCTCGTACTGCAAACTCACACTCGTCAGAAAAAGTTTTATCGCACTAGTATCGTAATGTACTATTACCAACATCTTCAAGTATTCATAAAATATTTTTAAAACGTGAAAAGTTCGGTGCCGGCCTACTAATACTCGCTTTCAGAAATAATTCACATGTATTGAAATATTTAAGAAATGTTTCGTTGGAATATTCTGATAGAATATTAAAAAATATTATTTTCACAAATTTCAGAAATATTTCGTGACATTGAAAAAATTAAAGATGTGTCTAAAATCTTTTCAAAATATGTTTCCCATATACCATCCGAGTATCTGTGTAAGTATCGGAGAGTGTCGAACCGACCGGAACATTGTTAATACATAGATACATAGATTTTACCTTGGTGCGATTTTGCTGCGCGGATCCAAGGAGAGGAGATCGCGAGCCGTGAGTCCGTACTCCTCGGAGTTACCGGAAGTGGACGAAGAAGAGGAGGAGGATCGGCCGACGCCGCCGCAGCCTCCGGTGCGAATCACCGTCGAGCCTTGGGAGCGAGCCGCGGCAGCGGCCCTCGCAGCCGCGGAAGCCCTTTCGGCCGCAGCCTCGTTGATAGCCGATTCGGAAGCGAAGTACGCGGGTCGCACCGATTTGGCTGCCTTGACGTGCGTGGCGCCCGCCGCTTCGCCACGACACTGATTAGTTCCGGCGCCCAAACCACCGCAGAGACACGCCGGCCTCACAGCTTCCACGAGACCGCTCGACGCCGCAAGTGCCAACAGCACGAAGCCCGCGCTCAATACACCGGATAACTTCATCTCATCCGCTGTTTACCGATTAACCAGTTTAACGATCGAGATTCAACTTCTCTCTGTCCTCGGAGTGAACGACGGTGCGTCTACTTATACGCCGCCCTTCCCTCGCGAGGCGTTGATTCTGATTTTGCAATAAACGACAACGATATACAATAATACAAACGAGGATCGAGGATTGGAGGAAGAGAAAAATCCCCGAACCGGAAGAACGCGGAGCTATAGCGTGTTTCTTATTTTTTTCTTCGACGCACTTTTCGAATACTTCGGGTGAGAGAAGCGGAATTCGATTGACTTCCTGGTTAGGGAGGAAGAGAAAAAACGCATTTTTTTATTACCGAGGAGGAGTTTCGGAGAAACGATGTTTTGTCTTTTCGCGACTCGATGTTTTGTCCGTTGCTTCCGCTTGAGACTCAGCGATGAGTCGTTCGCCTGTGGGGTGTTGCGAAAGAATCGAGCAAGCGTTTTGTAAGGTTGTGCTTGTATAAGCGGTGTTTGTTTTTGGGAATGTAAACTGTTTGTTTTTTGGGAACGAGATTCACGAGCATCGCGAGTCGACTGCGTCGTGCAGTTTGCGGACGACGCTTGCGGCCTCTCGGCAACCGGAAGTCCTCCGCGGAGAAAACAAACTTGGACTCGATGGCGAACGCGGGTCAAGGATAGTCGGGCGTTTTACTGCTGAGATGAATTCGCGTGGCGATTTTTCAACCATCATACTCATTTTTCACTCTCCTCCGATTCGGAGAACTAATCTTACTTCGACCGGAAGTGACGTTGTACCGGAAATACGTCGCTTCCGGTCGAAAAATGAAACTTTCAAAACGTAAGTGGCGTCGTACCGGAAGTACGTCACTTCCGGTCGAAAAATGAAATTTTCAAAACGTTAGTGGCGCCGTACCGGAAGTACGTCACTTCCGGTCGAAAAATGAAATTTTCAAAACGTAATTAGCGTCATACCGGAAATACGTCACTTCCGGTCGAAAAATGAAATTTTCAAAACGTTAGTGAGGTAACTTCGGTCGAGTTATTAATATCTGGTAAAAAAACCGACCCACTCTTAACATACGAAGAATTCAATATAATCTTCTCCCTAATCGTATCAGACCTTAATATTTATTTAGTTATTTATTTAACGGAGACTAACGCCTTCGTACATTTGATATACAGTAGTAGGCAATTGAAGTGGAACGAGGTTATTGTGGCGAAAGTATACGTGAAAGGGTCTAACTTTTGCCAAAACTGGCGAAAAATATCGTGTTCCACTTCAATTGCCTACTACTGTATACGTTTAATATTAGCATAAGTGTAATAGAAAATATTAAGTAAACAACAGATCCTGATTTATTGGTCTAATAATTCCATCTAGTAAATCAGCTGCTTTGAAGTCCCCACTCGGTCTGCCAAAAATGTGTAGCTCGGTCAGATCATTCGTTAAAGAGGAAATTTTGCGAATCGCCGAACGAGCGCCCAACATCGTTCGTGAGATCGGAAAGTGAAATGTTTATGTTGACATTGTCGATCTACGCATGTAGACCAAATTTCCTCAAAAGAAATGGGCAGTTTAGCAGACACAATTTAGCAGACACTAATTTCATTTTAATACTTGAAGCTATGTCGACGTACTTAATATATAAAGAATCCAATATAATATTTTATCTGATCCAATCCAATCTTAATATATAAAGAAAGCGAATGATTTTACTTGCAACTGCAGTTTATTTTTTTTATAAAAAAATTGTTTTTATTAATATGTTTCTACATAATCGTTTGATCACAGTCGTATTTCAAAGTTCGTTTTTGCGTTTTTGTGTTCTCTCCTCAAGGAATTCCTTTCGCTCTTGGGTACAGCCCCGTCTTCCTTCGGAAAGATATTCAGGATGAGAGCGACGTTGGTTATCACATCGCCGACTCGTATCCTCGCACCACTGTATTTAACGTTTCCGTTCATCACGCCCAGTCTGACAGCCTCGGTGTTCTGAAACGTTAATTAAATTTCTTAACTCTTGATCATTTATCGTTTCGGGGAGTTCACAAGTGCGGTTTGCCCGCCGAAGGCGAGATCAACCGATGGACCAAACCGGAAGTGAGCCTTTGCGGTGAGTTTACACGTACCTGTTGCATTATTAACACTACTAGAAACGTCAATGCCAACGTGACTGCTTTCATGGTTCGCGCGACATCGACTGTCTCCTCGTGATGCGCTTCTGACCGGACGATTTCTCTCGAGGCGAGCCTCGAACGTACGTGACTTCCGTGACAACATTACCCGATCGTATACACCTCGTTGTTATCTTCCTCGCTGCTCCATTCAACTCTGTCCCGCAATCTTTTTACCGCCCAGACACGAGAGCGGAGGTCGTCGAGAATCGTGACTTTTTAATTACAATGTCGTAATTTTTTGTATAGAAAAAATAAGACGATGACGAAAATAAGCGATTTAGTTAGCTGATCGATCGTTTCCTATGCGTTTGCTCGATAAGAAGGCAGAAATGAGACCGACGCGGCGGTGAAAATTCTCGACCGCAATTCGGTGTAAGGTAAACAGGAAAAAAAAACACTCTCGGAGTTTAAAAAAGTCAGCCGAATGTATAATAATCTTGGCGTTAATATAACATTTCGTTTACTGTCAGCAGAGAGGAACGCGAAAAAAATATATGTGGAAGTTCCTCTTTAACTTAGATGCAATATCGTTAAGGCTAGAAAAAGTCTCTAGAATATTTGTACAATTGCGAAAGTATCGTACGGCGGAGAGTACGATGACGCGGTTAATATTTCAATTGTTAAAGAAATCGGCGGCTCTCTGCCTCTGGAGCGGTAGATTCAGTAGATTGTCGGTAAGCGCGAGACCCGCCGATCGCAGAACGTGATCGGACTCCGATGTTCGAGTGGGTGTTCCGCCGGGGGTGGTTATTCTCGGTGTGTGCGGAGTCTTCACCCCGATGGAGGGTGTCCTCGAGGGAGCTCGTCTGGGACTCGGGGTCGCGCCGGCTATCCTGAGCTTCTGCGTCGCGAGTCTTCTCGCCGCTGGAGACATCGTGCTGAGCCGGTCGATCGTGGACAGGCAACGCGGCGATGGGCTGTAAAAAAGAGTTCATCGATCAATTCATCGATCCGATCGTGTTGGGTTTAGGTTACCTCTAATGAGATTCGTGCAGGGAATTGTGACTAAGAACAGATTTATTATTAAGAGACGAAAAGTATTTCGTACACAAAAGCTGAATCAAGTGGAATAATAATAATAATAGAGAAGAAACGCTCTGATTGGCGCTCCAGTGTCGCGTGAGAAGCGCTAGCATGGTGGCCGTTTTTTGCCCTGAACAAAATTCCCTGACTTTTCCCTGACTTTTCACTGACCAATAAAAAATTTTCCCTGACCAAACTTCTCACGTC
>JAPYZC010003221.1:0-26909 GCA_030522665.1 Ichneumoninae sp. A BG-2022a | reverse complement strand
AACTTAAGTCAGCAGAGATACGGAGATTGAGTGGGGGAAGGGGGGGGGTTAAGTCGGGAAGTGGAAGAAGAAGCGATGTAAAAAAAAAACTGAAAAAAACAGCAAGAGGTAAGGGAGATGGACGGAAGCGTGAACCGTTATGAGCGATGGAACTCTCGTCGGATCCTAAGTCGCGAATTCCGTCGCTCTTACGGCGACGCATGTTCTTAAGTTGATGAGCATTTTTTTTTTTTTTTTTGGAAAAAAATAATAATAAATGGGCTTTGTATTTGCATGCAACATGTATTGAGAAATCGACGGGGCGTCCCGATTAACAACCGGAAGCTCGATAAGCGAGAGAAAATTATGATAATCTTGAGAGCGAATTATCTTGTTGGGATTATGTGTGCTACATTCGTACGGATGAAAAATGGCACAATGTAAACGGATTGGAATGAAAAGGGCGCGAGTAATTCGTCGGAGTTTGTGGGTTGAGCGCTTTTGATTCTCGGCCGTCGATGTTGCAGTTATTAATAGTAATTGCCTTTGATCGGGATGGCGTTACTAATGAAATTTCATTGCTTCAGAGCGTTCGATGCTACCTAATTATATGGTAATTCAGGGCGATACGATCGAGCGTTGTATCTTCTTTGCCGACCCAGCCAACCCAGCTTGGCCGGTTACGCGGGCTTAGCGACAGTTTATGAACTCCTGTGTCGTTCCAACTGAGCTGCTACGATCTCCATGCCGGGTGGCATTTCGTTCTTAAAATTTGTCCACCGATCCAGAAATAAAAAATAAAAAAATACAGTTTTTTTAATCATTAAGGTGTAAAAATTAAAAAATTCAATTTTCTGAAGAAAAAAAGTTGGCATGTTCTGACGTCATTAGGTCGAATTTAAAATCTGTTCTGTATGTAGTACCAGCGATATATATACATATATATATAGTCGTATGCTCGTTGGGTATGATTCGTTTTTTATTTTATTTTATTTCACTCGGTGCGTAAAATGTGGTTTCACGCACGCTTCGCGTGCGTGCAATCGCATTTTTCGTTCTGAACTCGTGTGATTGCAACATTCGCCTTCGGCTCGTGCTGCAAACTCACACTCGTCAGAAAAAGTTTTATCGCACTAGTATCGTAATGTACTATTCCTTTTCGCTGAGTCTAAAGTTTACTTTACATTTTTCGAGTACTTACAGTTTAAAAAAAGTGCCATTTAGTTATTGTGCGCTGAAAAATCTATAATTTCTCTCGGACGTGGTAACTCCATCGAAGGAATATTTCGTTTAATTGTTTATGCACAAAAAAAAAATTGAATTGCCGAAGTGAATTTTACCAGCCATATATACACAATATGTATAGTCGTATATGTACATATAGTCGTGTGTCCATGGGGTACGATAAACTCGCTAAACGTAACGCGAACAACAGCATAACGCGTTCAGCAAGTTCAGCAAGTGTAAAATTTGGCCATAAATAAAAAAAAAAATACATAAAATTATTAACCTGAAAAAATTGAAAAAGTGGATTAAAAAAAGAAAAAAAAATGGTCCAATTTCGATGTGACCACATCGGATATAAAGTGTCTTCTGTACCAGCGTTAGATATACATGTATATAGTCGTATGGCCGTGGGGTATGATAAACTCGCTAAACGTTACGGGAATAATGGCCCGATCAGATAAACGCTCGATGCCCGGGGCAAATCTATCCTCGATCCTGGGTATTCGAGCGTCTCCTCGGGGCCTTAGATTTCTTCGCTTTGTGTATCGGTGCGCCATGTACTCCGGGTAGGTACGGAGATACGGTGGAGCGGTACGAGCTGTACCTTACGACTCGGTACGCGCGTGTTGCCGCTGCGGAGTCTCCAGACGCTGGTGAAATAAGAGAAATGGGACGCGCCGGTCGTAGCCGTGCGGAGCCCCGGCCCGAGTAAATCGCTAAGCAGCGTAGAAAGCAAGACGCACATGGATCTTGCGCCTCGTACGATCCGCGATGTGTCCGAGCTACGTGTGTACAACCGGCGCACTTGGATTCCGAAGTTCCGAACAGAATTCCGCAATAGATTGGGACAGATATCGAGGATATTGGACAGCCGGACGAGACGCCGGGATAAAAAGAGATCTTCGATCGGGCTGTCGACCGGCCAATTTTTAGAGGATTTATTTTTAATATTTTTTATGCAAGATGGATTATCGGGATAATTGATGCGTTGCCTTGGGCAATGATTACCAGCGACTTTCTCCGGGGAAAAAAATTGTAAACGGTAAAATTATTATTGACATTTTGAAAAATGATAATAAGAGGAAATATTCGTAAATTTGACGGTATAATTAATGGTACATTTTTGGACTGCAGCTGAGGAATGATGGGCCAATTGCAACTAAATCATTTTGCCCGTGGCGTTTGGTAAAATAAAAAGAAAAAATTATAATTCTACAACGCTTAAAAAAAAATGTTGAAATAAATATAGTGAGTAGCATCTTTGCATTTTTCCCGAGCTACTTTTACTAGCGACTTTCTCCGTGAAAAAATTAATAAAAATATTATACGCATTTAACAAAAAAATGATAAAAACACCTAAAACTCATAAACTTGATGACAAAATTAATGTAAAAATATTCGCGGTGCAGCTAAACAATAATGGATCAACGAATTGCAACTAAATCATTTTGCCTATCGTGCTCGGTGGAATTAAAAAAAATACATAAAATAATTTCACAAGGTTGAAAAAAAAAAAATCGAAATAAATACAGTAATTAGCATCTTTGAATTTTTTTTCTCGAGCAATTTTTCTTCTTCATTCACGAGACAAAAGCACCGGCATGCATCTCGTGCGAGAGCCGATTTCTCGCCTGATCCCCGAAGCGTTTCCACGTAGAGGCGGGGAGTCGGCGAGTGCGGGAGCGTTCACGAACTGTTGCGCAAGTAGAATCGAGATCGAGCGCTGCGGGGTCTCGGCGTGCGGCGTTAATACCGAGAGAGCTCTCTCGGGGCTGTGTTCCATGCGCGGTTCGACGAACTCTTTCGATAGTGTCAACGAGAGTCACGAAATATCTAATGCCCGCTGTTTCGTCGTGTAGCTCGCGTTGCGATCGGCGCATGCGCCAATTCCTCCCATTTCCGTGCATATACATATATAGGGGGAGAGCGGGGCAAAATGGGACAGTGGGGCAAAACGCAATTCTCCAATAATTTTTGGATGGCCCATTTTGCCCCATCGATGCATCAGGCAATTCGCCTCCATTACTTACATTAATTCAAGATTAATGTACCTTTTTTTGTGAAATAAGAATACCAGATATGAAAATTATAAATTTTTGCCTGCAATTTTCATAAAAGATACAAATTTTACTGCAAACGTACGAGTAAGGGAGAGGGGGGCAAAATGGGACGGTGGGGTAAAACATTCCAATAATTTTTGGATGACCCATTTTGCCCCATCGATACGTCAGGAAATTTGCCTCCATAACGTACATTAATTGAAGATTAATGTACCTTTTTTTGTAAAATAAAAATATCAGATATGAAAGTTAGAAATTTTTTGTCTGTAATTTTCATAAAAGATAAAAATGTTACTGTAAGTGTAAAAGTAAGGGAGAGGGAGGCAAAATGGGACAGTGGGTCAAAACGCAAAATTTCCCAACAACGTTTGGATGCGTCATTTTGCCCCATCAATACGCGCGGAGTTTCTACCCCGTTTTTCACCGTACTGTAAAAACAACTTCAGAATCCAACGTACCGGAACATGAAATTTACATCGCTTACACTAATCGAACGTTAATCCATTTTTTCTATAATAAAAACCCCAGATATTAAAATAACAAATCTCACCCTTAAATTTACAAAACTCTTAATTAAACATAAAAATATCCCGTTAAAATTGCAACACGCCCATGTCTTTGAAGTTCCCCCAAAAATGTACCTAAAAAAAAAGATTTCCAATACCCTTCAATTACCTTGCAACCAAAAAAAAAAAAAAAAGACAATAAAATTGTCTTCTGCCCAACCGTCCCATATTGCCCCGCGCGCTGCCCAACGGCCGCCGGGACCTCTGGCGAGTAGGATCGGCGACCCGCGGACTCGTAGCCGAAAGTACCGGCATTAGAGGCGATTCCGGTCCAGAAACTCGCCGAGCCGCCCGATTCGATCCGGGCGCGTTCCGTCGGGGGTGCCGAACGAGATCGACTCGGTCTCGATCCGAGTTTTGCGAACCGCATACCCGACCGGCAGGTTTCCACCGGCGAGCTCGCGAATCGAGAGAAATTTTGCGGTTGTTAGCCTCGGCGCGCTCGCGCTCGCGCGCACCGCCGAGCGAGGCGCTCGTTCTTTCCGTGCGGCTTTTACAGCGCCCCGGCTCGGTGAGACCGCGCCGAGCCTGCGCCGAAGAGAGCAGAGACCGAAGAACCGGACCGCGTCCCATTACTGGATGGGACGTCTTGGTAGTGGTATTATTAGCGGTGGTACGTATTATTATCGCTATAGTGGTGGATAGATCGAGCCGAGCCGGCTCGGTGGCTGACTGCGACGCGCCGTATCCACTCCGGGCGCAACTCCACTACCGCCTCGGCTGCAATACTGACCCAGTGGCGCGCCAGACCCGGCCGCCGAGACGTGCTGCACCGCAATAAACGCGCGCGCTGGTGTCGACTGCACTCATCCACTTCACGTGCATGTACACACTGCATTGTATACCGTGGACGGTGTGTTAAGACCGATTTATGCTAAGTCATCAGCCTGTTTGCCAACAACATCTCGGCGAGCCGCGTGGCTCGAGAACGAGCGGCGAAACTGCGCTGCAAATCCCGTTTTTTAATATTTGGGTACTTTTATTTTTGTTTTGTTTTGTTTTGTTTTGTTTTTTTTATGGGTGGAGCTGGTAGGATAATTGTCGTTCTATTGTTTTACTCTTTTGGAACTTTTGTTCTTTAGAGGTTTTTTTGTTCGTGGGGAAGGAAGGAGCTTTCTGGCCACGAGCGAAACTGCGCTGCAAATCCCGTTTTTATTTTTTATATTTGGGTACTTTTATTCTTGTTTTTTTTATGGGGGGAGCTGGTAGGATAATTGTCGTTGTATCGTTTTACTCTTTTGGAACTTTTATTCTTTAGAGGTTTTGTTCATGGGGAAGGAGGAGATTTACGCGCGGCGAGCGAAACTGCGCTGCAAATCCCGTTTTTTATTTTTATATTTCGTTACTTTTATTTTTGTTTTTTTTTATGGGAGGCGCTGGTGGGATAATTGTCGCTCTATTGTTTTACTCTTTTGGAACTTTTTTCTTTAGAGATTTTGATTATGGGGAAGGAGGAGCTTTCTTTGCGGCGGGCGAAAGTGCGCTGCCTTCGCCAATCCAATTTTTTATATTTTTTAATATTTGGGATACTTATAATTTTATTGCTTTATTCTATGGAAATTTTATTCATGAAGTGCAGCGAAACTGCGCTGCGGGCGCAAAGCCTGGTTCTTTGTAGTATTTTTTTTGTTGAATTTTTTTTGGTTGTATTTATATAGTTATATTTTTGAAAAATTTTATGGGCTTTATGTTCTAATAGCTGTTAGGATACGTGTAATTTTATTGTTGCTGGGGAAGCATGATTTCTCGTGTACCTCTTTACAAGGCATGCCAGGCGCATCCTACGCGAGGCTGTCTGTCCCGGACGACGAGTCATGCACGGTCTTCAGCAGCTTCGCGTGCCGCAACAATGATTCGATGCGAGCGTTGAGCGGCGGTGATTCTTTTTGTTTCCTCGTTCGCGTGGAAATTGATATGGGCGGGAGAAAAGCGAAAGAATTAGGCCGAAATGTGTGCGGAAACACCTACACATTTTTTTTAAATTAAAATAATTCTTAATTTATTGAACTCCGCGACGAAGTACGGAGCGAAAATGGCAAATGGTGAAACTTTTTATTTTTTATTTATAGATTTATTTTAACGTTATTGAACTGCGGGACGAAGAATGCAGCGAAAATGGTAAATGGTCAAAATTTAGGTCGAAACGTGTGCTGAAACATTTACATTTTTTTTTTTTTTCTATAAAAGAATTTTATAGTATTTTATTGAACTCCGGGACCAAATATGGCTCGAAAAATGGTAAATAGCGTGAGAAAGTTATCGTTTACGGCTAATAACCTGTAAAACAACGACATTATGAAATATAGGCAAAATTCCGGAGTTGTCCGTGCGAACGGGGCAGCGTGGGGCAAAACGGACCATTTTAACAAATTTTTTCTCGAGTAAAATGTCTCGTTTGAAACGGTGGTCCGTTCTGCCCCGCATCACATTAGTCCGATCGACACACTCGATAAGATATCATTGCACCGCGTGACAATGTTTGATCCGTAAGAATTTATCGTGTTTAGATTCCGGTGAGAGATCGCGTCGTTAAACGTCCGAGTCTAACAATTCGATAACGAGCAAGGGTACAGCGGGTAATTTACTGCTCTCGGTGCCGCCTGGCTCGATATCGTTTACGAGGTAATTTAATTCACGCTATATATAAACGCCCCCCCCCCCCCCCGCGCGCCTTCGATTATCGTGTCGAGGGTTTATCGTGCGCAGGTAAACGCGACGATTTAATTTATGCGATCATTGGTACGCGTGTTACTCAATTATAATCGATTGCCAAGGGCGCAATTCCCGGTGAACGTCGCTCTCAGGGCGCCAAGCGCCGCGGGCAGAAGCCTAAAGTTCGAATCACTTTAAAAAATGATCTCATTTTAAAAGTTTTTTTTTTTAATACTGACAAGCCGTCGATAATATTGGATGATTGACGATAATATTGGTTCCTTTGCATATTTATTTCGTCGTTCGCGCGCTTAACCCATTTACCGGGGGCGATATCGGTAAATCGGCCAAAGACTCGGAAGAGTCCGTAAAAAATTGTCTTACAATAAATCACATTTATGAATGGAGGCGAAAATTGAATTGAGAAGCGAGTAACTTCAATGCCCGACGGGAGCGCAGGAGAGACTTCAACGCCTGTGAAGCGCCAAGTCCGGAGATTCGAACGCCTGGGAAGGCGATCAAATCTGAGGGCGTAACATATCGGTCGAAGACTCGGAACAGTCCCTAAAACATTGTGTTACAGTAAATCGCATTGCTGAAATAAATACAAAAATTTTATTTATTTAATTACTGGAGGCGAACATTGAGTTGAGAAGCGAGGAACTTCAATGCCCGATGGGAGCGCAGGAGAGACTTCAACGCCTGTGAGAGCGCCAAGTCCGGAGATTCGAACGCCTGGGAAGGCGGCAACGTCTGAGCGTGGAAAATCACCGGAAGCTTAGGCAAATAAAGGGTCGAGTCTTCCTAATTGCCGATTTGATCTTTCTTTTTAAAAGCATTCTTTCTTATCGTTCTATCAATATTCTCACCGTATAATGTCACAGAACAAAACATCATAAAAAATAATAAATAAATGCAAATTAATTGACGCGAAAATTGAATTGAAGAGCGAGTCATTTCAACGGCTGTGAGGGCGCCAAATCCGGAGATTTAAACGCCTGGAAAAGCGGCGACGTTTGCGCGCGGAAAATCACCGGAAACTTAGGCAAATAAAGGGTCGAGTCTTCCTAATTTCCGATTTGATCTTTTTTTAAAAAAGCATTCTTGCCTATCGTTCGATCAATATTCTCATAGAATAATGTCGATATCTGACAATAAAAATGGCCATAAAAAAACTGTTAACTGTTCGCGACTGCTCGGACTGACCGAGATCTGGGAGGGAACAACGTCGTTCGGACGAGACCGGAGCTCGCAGTCGGAGTCACAAACGCCGCGCTCCCGAGTCCCAGCAATGCTGCATATAATAGCCTCCTACATAAAATTAGCTCGGGAACTGCAGCGAATTTTTACGGCGTTGCGAAAGACGGTACACAACGATTATCTAAGCGTCGTAAAAGAGCTCCAGTATAGAAAATGGTCGCGGGACGCGGGTGTTCCTGTGCTCGTTGCCGCAGAGCCCGGACAAAATGGCTCGCACATACTACAGCGCAAACGAGCTCCACGTGCAGAATGTACAGATATATATATATGTATAAATGTATATATACTCGTGCTTTATTTATAAGCAGCCATGAAAAACTGCGCGTATCTCGGACCTCCCGTCGACGAGCTTCCCGATAATCGTCGCTGTTATTGTTCGCTACCGGGAATCTCGTTAGCTAAATAATAACCATTATCTGTTGCTAATATTTAGAATTTTCTTTACTATGGTGCACTTACTCATTACCCGTCGATGAGTCAAATGCGATGACAGATTTTTTACTTTTAGAGTGCAAAGGAATTTTGTTACCGATATTTAGCGTCGAATTTTAAGACGCTAGTTTAAAATTAAGATCGCTGTTGAGTTGGAAGATTGGCATGAACTTTATTGCGTGCTTAATACCTGTCTTAAGTTCGAACTTAAGTCTGAACTTAAGATCAAATTATGTTTAAACTTAAAATCAAACTTAGGTTCAAACTTAAAATCAAACTCAAGTTCAAACTTCAGATGAAACTTGAGCACGATATTAGGTTCGAATTAAGGTTCGATCCTAAGTTCTAACTTAAGATAGATCTTAATAACGCAATGAAGTTCGCGCCAAACTTTGACATTAAGTTCGATCCCAACCTCAGACTAATGTCTCAAAATTCGACCCTTAGGCAATTTCTTATTTCATACATTTGGTACACTTACCCATCATTGGGTAAACTTGACGAGTCAAACCCCATGAGAAATTTTCACCTTTTATCGCGAAGGGGAGTTCATGAGTTAAAAATTAATTTTCCCGACCTTGCGTCAATATCCCTTCTCGACTATAAATATTGACGAAAAAGCCTCGAGGCAAAGGTTACACAGCGACCGAGCGGAAAAGAGATTTAGAAACAAAATTTAAGACACCACGAAATTAAAAAATAAGGCGATCGCGATTGGCGCGAGGCCATAACGAAAGATTCCAAACTTATACCGGATAATCTATTTAGTGTATCTCCGTCAGCAAGGAGTCGGACGGATATAGCTCGAAATCCCACGCTCGTAACCGAGCGAACGAAAGAAACTGAGTCGTCAAAGTGGCGGCGGGGAGCCGCGGCACGCCGGCCGTGTCCGATCTTTCGGAGGCGAATGGCCCCGGGGTGTCAGCAGCACCGACGGCAGCGCAAGATCGGGTTCGACCTAGATTTTTACACTTTTTTTTTTTCTTTGCCTCGGTTCGGCCGGCAAACGAGATTGCCGATAATGATTGAAACCCCGGGCGAGAGAGCTCGGGCACTCTCGGTTGTCTCCGAACTCTCGAGGTTCAGGTTTCGTAGAGAACGCCCGTAGCGAACGATCTTTCATGGCGACGTTCGACTGATCTCCGTGAATCCGCGGTCCGCGAGATTCGCAGCCTGACTTTACAATTGTTGGATTTTCAACAAAAAAACAGAAGTTTTATGCGTTCACGTTGAGAGATGGGCGACGACTTTGGGATCGGTCAATCTACTGTCAGGCGACCGTCAATCGACCGGTTCCGAAATGAGTGCGCTATGACGAGAGCGATATTAACTCTGAAAAGGTCAGCGGTTTTAGCTGCAAAATTATTAATAAGAAAGTAAAAATCTTGTTGATCCGAAAGGAATTGATTTTGCATTCATTTTATAACATTGTTTTATTGAGGAATTAATTCATTTAAAAATAATGAAAATCCGCATTCGTTTGAAATTAAGTTAGGCTGCTATAAAGGTGGTCAAATTTTTGCCCAAAAAATTACGGTCAAATCCTAACTAGATAGATGTTTGTCCCTGTTTCGGCTGTATTTGTGACATCGAAGAAAAATGTGGGTCATGGCAGAACAAAAATGTTCAGGAATTAAAAATGGACGGTTTTTTTTCTCCATAAGACGCTTACAAAACTGACCGTCACAGCGCTTCTCTAGTTCCCCCATCGATGCATCGCACCGCATCGCCATTCGTTGAACTACGGACATCATCAGTTCGAACCCAAACGTCCCAAACTAACCACGAAAAAGCCCCGCTATCGTTTCCGCGCCGTCGTTAAGTGACCGGTTAAATTCCACGTTAAACAGTCACCTAACCGTGGATAAAGGAAAAGACTTTGCATCGATTCGCAAACATAGACATCTTTTTTACCCCCAAAAATAAGTGTTCTAAAAGCAAACCTTTAATTCGTAGTCCCTCGCATTAGCTCTCCAACCATCCCCGAATCTTGCACCGCTCAGCAAACACAACCATTCATCCGCCTCAATCCCAAAATAAAGAAGCAACCCGCAAACTTGCCGATCTCTAAAATTAACCCTGGAATTAGCAAATCCACCCAGCGTGCAATCGTCGATTCGAGCCGGGTATGCGAAACGACCGTAAAATAGAGTAATTTTCCTCTTTCCCGTCTCTCGCATCCCATTAAATTCGAACGACGTTTAAATGGGTCAAACCTACCTACATCCATTACCCACTTCTTCCTCGTCACTTTGCCCTCTCCCATTCTAGCGGGATTGATAGCTTCTCGCCGCAGTGGCGGAGCATTGTCTCTGGTGTGTGTCTCTCCGCTCGGAGCACACGCCGGCCGTAACTATGACTGCACAGCTCTTAACTATCCGGCTATGGTTACCGACACACGCGAATCGGTATGGAGAGAAGCCGAGAGTTTTCTCTCTCTCGGTCTCCCGAACAATACCCGGGGAGAGCCCGAGCCGTGGTGCGGCTTTGCGAGCACCGATCACGAAACGAGTATCCAAGCATCCAAGCATCCGAGCAATGAGGACTGTAAGGGAGCTCACGATTCCTGTGCCGATGCCGATGCAGCGGAGCTCCGGGCGATGTAGGCGGGCTGTGCCGCCGCCTTGCGCAACACTCGCTTAGGTTCTCCTCCGGTTCTCCATGCTCTCGGCTCTCTCTCCGTGCATCGTGGTAGTCTCCGTCCACTGCACCGCGGCAACTTCCACCTATAACTACCTCGAGCAGCCCGGAGAATCGTTTCGTTACCCGTCCGCAGTGAAATAGGCTGAAGGCATCGGGCGTTCCGCGTTATATGCTCGAGTATGCGCATACGCGCATACTCTCTTTTTTATCGTATGTCTCTTTTTTTATCACTGTTCTACGGTACCTTTTGTGCCTGGGCACAGTTATAGGGAAGACCGGGGCAAAATGGCACGGCAGGTCGAAACGGGACTGTGAGCTCAAAACTCAATGTTCCAATAATTTTTGGACGCCCCATTTTGTCTCAACTATACATTCGAATTTTTAAACCCGTTTTGCCCCACGCACCACCATCGCTACCATATCAAAGTTATTGGAGAATTGCGTTTTGTCGCATTATCCCGTTTTGCCCCCGTATGCCATTTTGCCCCGCCCTCCCCTAGGTCTCGTACGACCGCCGGATTTTGCCTTCTTATGATCGTTTCCGGCTTTTTCTCTGCAGTTTCTGTCTACTGCGCCGCGGCAACTGCGACCTGTAGGGTAAAAGTGGGGAATATGGCCCGGTGCATATATCATTGATTTACGTGTTAATCGAGGTGGGCCATATTCACCACTTTTACCCTAACTACCTCGAGCAGCCCGGAGAATCGTTTAGTTACTCGTCTGTAGTGAAATAGGCTGAAGGCATCGGGCGTTCCGCGTTATATGCGCGAGTATGCGCGTACGCGCATACTTTCTTTTTTATCGAATGCTTCTTTTTTTTATCACTGTCCTGCGGTACCTTTTGTGCCTGTGCACAGTTATAGGTCTCGTACGACCGACGGATTTTACCTTCTTACGATCGTTTCCGTCTTTTTCTCTGTAGTTTCTGTCCACTGCACCGCGGCAATTGCGACTTGTACGGTAAAAGTGGAGAATATGGCCCGGTCCATATTGGGTAAAAATGGTTAATATGGCCCACCTCGATTAACACGTAAATCAATGATATATGGACCGGCCCACATTCCCCACTTTTACCCCATCATAGATTTACGTGTTGATCGAGGTGGGCCATATTCACCACTTTTACCCTAACTACCTCGAGCAGCCCGGAGAATCGTTTCATTACCCGTCTGTAGTGAAATAGGCTGAGGGCATCCGGCGTACCGCGTTATATAGACAAGTATGCGCGTACGCGCATATTCTCTTTTTTTGATCATCTGCTTTTTTTATTACTGTTCTACGGTACCTTTTGTGCCTGTGCACAGTTGTAGGTCTCCTACGACCGTCGGATTTTGCCTCATTACGATCATACCAAGATCGATCGAAATAGATCAATTCCTCGATCATTTCCGTCTTTTGCTTCCTCGTAGAGGAAGCTTCGTTTCTCTGTAGTTTCTGTCCACTGCACCGCGGTAATTGCGACCTGTAACTACCTCGAGCAGCCCGGAGAATCGTTTCGTTACCCGTCCGTAGTGAAATAGGCTGAGGGCATTGGGCGTACTTGGCGTTATTGGCGCGAGAGCGTGCGCATGCGCGGGCTTTATTATCGCGGCGGTGCACGCCGTACCGCAAACACGGTACGGTAGGTATGTACCTGACACTCCGCCTGCCATCGCCGACCGCATTTCAATACCGAGCTCCCGCGGAACGGTCCAAGGCGGACAGAAGAGCCTCGTCGAGGATTCCGCCGATTTTGCTAGGAGAACTCACACACCGCTGTGCCGGTCAAACATAAATTATTTGACGGCCACCGTTTACTTGGATTAAGTCAAATATTTATTTGAGTAAAATAAATATTCATTTAAATTAAGTAAATTGTTACTTAAATTAAATAAATATTTATTTTTATGAAATAAATATTTATTTAAATCAAATAAATATTTTACTTAAATCAAATAAACGGTGGCGGCGAAATAAATTACTTTTCTGGGTGTAAGGAAAGCCCTTTAGGATTTTAATGTTGGGGTACTTGAAATAGTCTGAAAGGTCGAGAAATAAGATTTTTAGACCGTGGCCGAATGCATGCATGTACGTGCGTACTTAGTCTGTACACAAATTTCGTGTGAAAATTAATTAAGGGTATTGTAAGCTCTTTTTGTAGAACCTCTTTCTGAAATTTCTAATACATTTGCGTTGCAATATTACGGAAAATATTGCAACGCATTGCAGATGCTCCGTTCGTAATTATACGTGATTTTCAATTTTTTGAAAAAGTCTGTCGTAGCTCTAAGTTGCGTACATTTTGAACTACCGTCCTACAACTGCATAAAAATATAACATTATCATCAAAGACCTTTGGTATCAAATTTGGCCGAAATCTATCCAGACGCTCACATTTTATAGGAATTTGACTTTTTTTTTTCAAAAATTACAAAAAAAAAAATCTGAGAAAGCTGAGAAAGCTGAGCGCAAAATTGTAATAAGTGAGGAATGTATAAATCACTTTGCACCCTAAAAAAGCAAAGCTTCCCCAACGAAAAAAAATCAATACCTTTATTTCAGGAATCGCGACAAATCCACTAATTATCTTCGCGAACCACCAAACTAAAAAAATATAGTTCAAAAAAAAAAAAAAAAAAAAAAAAAAAAAAAAAAAAAAAAAAAACAAAAAAACAAAAAAACAAAAAAAAAAAAAAAAAAAAAAAAAAAAAAAAAAAAAAAAAAAAAAAAAAAAAAAAAAAAAAAAAAAAAAACATGTCTAACGTCCTTCGCGAGGCCGAAATGGCGAATATTTGTTCGGGCACACGCGGCGAGTTCTCCGTGTCGTAAGAAGCGTGAAACGAATTTTCGTGGCCATCGGAGCCGCGCGGATCGATTCACCGTTACCCGGCCGACTTCCGCAAGGCTCGCGCCGGCCGCCGATCTCTCGCGCGCTCGAATCCGCCTCGACGAGGGTGTCCCGGACTATACTTTATTCCGAAATTCTGAGACGCTTGATTTACGACGATCATCCGGTGATTGGACACGATGAGCTGTCCGAGTCCCGGCGAGAATGAATTCGTCGCGATTATACGAACGGAACTTCCTCTCGAGCTTCCCCCACTCCTCCGCCTCACCCGAGGCGTCTCGTTGGCGAAAGTGCCGATCGTTAAGATCCGCAATCTTTCGAATACCGAACTACTCCCGGAATTGATTGAATCTCGCAAACCCGCTACGAACTAAAAAAAATAAAAAAAAAAATGAATTATAATAATAATCATCTTATCTGAGTATTATTGAATATCTTGTTTGTGTATAGGGGATCGACGTGTGGATCGATCATCATCGATCTTATTCCAGTTCTGATTCAACGACGTCGAGGAATTTCCTCGGCGAAATCGTGATTCCGCGCTTGTGTCTGCAGTCTAGGAAATAATCCGCGTCGAGGATTGCGAAATCGTCGACCCTCTCCGTAGCTCCGTGTGTTCAACCCGGCCCCAGTTGCATAATCTAATTTTAGCGATGCCGGTCACGATAGCCCTGGTCCCGATCGAAAAGCTGTCTCATTTTTTGTTTGCTCTTTTTTTTATCACTGTTCTACCTTTTGTGCCTGTGCACGTTTCCAAATCTCCCACGGCTGCCGGACTCTGCCTCGTTATTGATCGGAAATCGATCGATCCCTCGATCATTTCCATATTTTGATCTCACTCGCCGAATGTAAGGTAATTTTAAGATTCCTCGGAGCGGATGATGCACTAATGTAAAAAAACAATAACTAAAATCTGGAGGTAAGGATGTAAATCTTTGGATCTGCCTCCGGCCGATGTACGGCCGGTCCCCAAAAGACCGTTTCATTTTTTACCACTGTTCTACGGTGCCTTTAATGCCTATGCACAGTTCCAAATATTCTACGGTTGCCGGAATTTTTTCAGCACTATCATATCAAGATCCGTCTGAAATAGATCAATGCCTCGATCATTTCCATCGGAAATCGATAATTTTCATCTTTTTCTCTTACTTGCCGATTGTAAATTTATTTTCACATCCCTCGGAGCAGATAATGCACTAAAGTAAAAAACCACAACTAAAAACTGTAGGCAAGGATATAAATCTCCGATCTGCCTCCGGCCGATGTCCGGCCGGTCCCCAAAAGACCGTTTCATTTTTTGACCACTGTTTTACGGTGCCTTTTATGCCTATGCACAGTTCCAGATATTGTACGGCTGCCGGAAATCTTTCCGCACGATCATATCAAAATCCGTCGGATATAGATCAATTCCTCGATCATTTCCATCGGAAATCGATAATTTTCATCTTTTTCTCTTACTTGCCGGTTGCAATTTTTTTTAACATCCCTCGGAGCAAATAATGCACTAAAGTAAAAAACAATAACTACAAATCGAAGGCAAGGATGAAAGTCGCTGGATCACCCTCCGACCATTGTATGTTCAAGCCGGCTCCAGTTGCATAATTTAATTTTAGCGATGCCGGTCACGATAGGCCTGGTCTCGGCCGAAAATCCGTCTCATTTTTTTTCTTTTTTTGTTTCTCACCGTTCTACGGTACCGTTTATTCGTATGCGCAGTTCCAGATCTCCCACGGCTGCCGGACTTTGCCTCCTTACGATCATACCAAGATCGATTGATTCCTCGATCATTTCCATATTTTTCTCTGACCTGTCGAATATAAGGTAATCTTAAGATTCCTCGGAGCAGATAATGCAGTAAAGCACAATAACCATAAATTGGAGGCAAGAACGTACATCGCTGGGTCAGCCTCCGGTCGATGTACGACCGTTCCCCTTTCAACGTGAGCGCGACCATAAATCATCGAATTACACGGTTTACGCGTGAGCGAAAAAAATACAAAAATGGTGTTCCTACTTTTGGAGGGTAACGATGGTACGGATAAACCGCTATCTCAAACCAACCGAAGTATATCGTACAAAGATCGATCAGAAATCAATAATTCCCCAGATAATTTCAATATTTTTCTCTCACATGCCGAATACGTCATTTTAACAACCCTCTCACCACACTGAGAGAAGGATCCAGTAAATATGACTATGTCGCTTGAGAGATGTTACCACACCACCACATGTGACAATATAGCGCCACATATGACAATAAGTATCGGATTCATAAGAATTTTTCGTAGATATTATGGTAAAAATTCTTGGACTTTCTGCCATAGGTGGTGCCATAGTTGCCACCTAAAACTACCACAAGCTATGGTAATTTTTCTTTGATGGCCGGCAGTTTTTACTATATCCTTTTCTCAGTGCAGATATTGCACTGTAAAATACAATAACCACAAACCGGAGGCAATAAAGCTATTATAGTAAAAACTTTCTAACATCTAAGGTTTTCAGATTTCATAGATATTATGGTTAAAACTCCCTAATATCTAAGGTTTCCAGATTTCATAGATATTATGGTAAAAATTCCATAATATCTAAGGTTTCCAGATTTCATAGATATTATGGTAAAAACTCCCTAATGTCTAAGGTTTCCAGATTTCATAGATATTATGGTAAAAATTCCCTAATATCTAAGGTTTCCAGATTTCATAGACATTATGGTAAAAACTCCCTAATGTCTAAGGTTTCCAGATTTCATAGATATTATGGTAAAAATTCCCTAATGTCTAAGGTTTCCAGATTTCATAGATATTATGGTAAAAATTCCATAATATCTACGGTTTCCAGATTTCGTAGAATTTATGCTAAAAGTTCGTAGAAATTTGGCACTTTCAGCCACATGTGGCGCCCCAGTCGCTTCCTACCACGAGCCACGGTAATTTTCCTCAGACAGCCTCGACGTTTTCCTACATCCTCTTCTCAGCGCAAACACACTACACTAAACCAAAATAACCACGAACCCAAGGCAAGAACCTACACCGCCGGATGACCCTCCGGCCGTTGTACGGCCGTTCCCCTTTCGACGTGCGCCCGAGCACAAATCATCTAATCCCCGTTTTCCGCGTGACCGAAAAGAAAAATACAAAAATGGTCTTGCCCACTTTTGCACGGTAACGATCGTGCGGATAAGTCGCTATCTCAAAACAACCGGAGTACATCGGGGTTTCCATCGAAACGAGAGCGCCCCGTCCTTCGCGTGGGCGGTCTCGCTTGGCCCAGATATAAGAGCCATGGGCATATTCAGCGTTGCCCGTTCGCCGGGAGAGGAGCGTATTCCCGCACCTGTTCCCTTGCCCCGTACCGCAGGCTTCCCGTTAATTCTTTAATTAATTAACAACTAACGAGTCGAGTAGAACGGTAGCTGCGCGCGCTCCCCGAGTGTGCGTTCTTCCGTGTATGCGTCTTGGCCGCTCCGCGTCTCGCTGGCAATTTGCGCGAGGGTGTATTTTCGAGCTCCCTCGCACACGCAGCCGGCGTGCATGCGATGGTGAATGAGTCATTAGCGGTGACAGGCGCGCGGCAACTCGGCTATGCAAGAAAATATAAACGAGCATTAAAAAAAATATATATAATTAAAAATCGACAGGTGGACGATAAATCTGCCGAGAGCCGGAGGGCGCGGGAACGACGCTTCTCAAGATGGTCGACTTTAAATCGCGATAATCGATCATTGATTTCGTTCTGTTTTCGTACCCGGCGATGGAGAGCCCAAATGCGAAGGCATCGAGCGTTTAGATTTAGTCAAGATAGCTAATGCACGGAATACGAGCGTGCCAGTCAAACGAGTGATAATTTTTCATAGTGTTTGTCGAAAATGTTGTGGATTTATTAACCGTAACGGAAGTTGATTTATGGTGCCGCTTGCGTGCAGGGGTACTGAAAGGAAACTACTGATAACGATGTTTTTGCAATGGCGTGAACTGATAACTGCATATTTCGATGACGATGTATTTTTGTTGGGTTTTTTTTTAAAGGAAATCCGTATTTTTTAAAATGATTAAAACGTACCATGGGTCGTTTAGGGGCGAATTTTGAGACGTTAATTTGAACTTAATGTTGCACTTGAGATCAAACTTAAGATCGAAGTTTGGTCCGAGCGGAAGTTGCGTCTTTAAGATCTATCTTAAGTTCGAACTTGATTTCGTGCTTAAGTTTGATCTTAAGTTCGATCCCAAGAACGATCTTAAGTTCAACCGAACGTCTTAAAATTCTACCCTTAGTTCCTTAACGTTGTTCCACGAATTCATCAATTACATTTTTTTTACAGTTTCGGCCATTTAAAAATGACGGCGGTTTGTTTAAGGGCAAAAAAATTCACCGGTCAAATAATGCCCCGTATTTGTCAAACGCTCAAACCTGCAAAAATCTACTTGGGGAATTCGTAGAGCAAAGTTTATGAAACAAGATGAGCCGTCCTACATTAAAATCGCTTACAAAATACGGACTTTACGTTGAAAAAGAAACAACAAAAATCTATAATGGAAACTTGCATTTACCAGTTGCCTTTCCTACAAAACCATCGTGATTAATATTTCTCTTAGTTGATGACACAATACAAATCAACCTACTTTACGGTTAACAAATGCACACAATCCTGGATAAACAGTTGCAAAAATAAAGCACTCGTTCGACCAGAGACCAGCCTCAAAGCCACTTGTAAAGGGTTAAAGTTTAATAAAAATCTCGAACTCTCGAATATTAAAATCACTTAAAAAATTTTGAAAAAAAAAAAAAACCAACAAAAACCTATCATGGAAATTTGCATTTACCAGTTAACTTTCCTACAAAAACCATCGTGATTAATATTTCTCTTGGTTAATGACACAATACAAATCAACCTCCTTTACGGTTGATAAATGCACACAACCCAGGATAAACAGTTGCAAAAATTCAGCACTAGTTTGACGAGTTCGCCACGCAGTAGTCGGCTCAGCGCCGCGGAAGCCTCTCGCCACTTGCAAAGGGTTAAGTTTGATGAAACTCTCGAAGCACCTTAATCGATCGCCACATTACTTTGCCTACAATGCCCGAGGCTGTTCGAGACCGCTTCGCATTTTTCATGCCGCCTTCACGATTTACTGGCCGGTCTCGCGCGTTTAGCATCTACAGCAGGAAGTCGCGAGCCGGGAGACGCTTTCCCTGCATCGCCGAAGGTAGCTCGGCCGACGCGAGTGCGGATCACACGCTGCGCACTCCTCTTCCGCTTTGCCATCATTCTCCTCCCTCTTCTGCCTCCTCCTCCTTTTTTTTTTTTTTTTTTTTTTTTTTTTTTTTTTTTTCTTTCTTTTTTTAGCGAGCGGGGTTTTTGCGTACACAGTGCGCAGGCGCACACGTGCGACGACCCGTCGACGCCGCTGCTGCCGCGGCGCACGGAAGAGTACGCGTACGCGAGGCGAAAATAAACAAAATCTTTCGAGCACCGCGAACGATAAATATTCATGAGAGCCCGCACGAAGTACCGCGAGCGGGACCGGCGATAAATCGACCTCGCGAAGTCAACGGGTCGTCGTAGTTGTCGTGGCTGCATTACCGCGGCAGCGGCGCAACCCGCCGGCGAGCTCCCTCGACCCGGTGAGCTCAACGCCTGGTCCCCGAGGAGGAGACTTCGGTCGCAGGCGCTCAGAACACTTCCGGACTCCGATGGCATTGTACACGGGGTGTATCGAATCTGCAAAGCCATAGATTCGTCTCATGATTTTTTTGTACCGTGAAAAAAAAATCGAAAATCAAAGTTTTTTAAGGCCCAAATAGATTTTTGAAATTCTTCCATTTTTTTTTGTGAAACGGGATCGTGTATTTAAATGGAAATTTGACGTTCGACGTTTTTCCTATGAAAACTTGCGTAATAATTTTTTTCGATATTCTTGAGACCCGAAAATATTTTTTTTATGTCTTAAAGTTACGAACACTCTTTGGAATTTTTCCAAAGAGTGTATTTTTGGAACATTTTCGGACTCCGCCGACATTGTGCACTGGGCGTTTCGAATCAACGAAAAGTTTTCTGTGTATTAAAAAAAAAAAAAATTCGGAAATGAACATTTTGTAAGTCCCAAATGAATTTTTAAAAATTCCCACGTCCGACATTTTTGTACTAAACACTTGTTCTGCAATAATTTTTTTTATGTTCTGGATATCCGAAGCTATAAAAAAGGTACAAACACATTTTGGAATTTCGTGTAAATGGATTGGCCCACTACACGTTGGAGTGACCTCGTGTCTAACAAACATACGAAACCGGTCCGGCGTAAGTCTCGGGAATAAAAAAACTCGCGCGAGTTTTGAGGAACCGGCCACTCTGACGTTATTAACAACTCTCCCCGGTTATCATTTGGATCGTTCGAGCGTCGAATTACTCTCATTACAGCCTCGGCGGGAACCCTATAAAAACACTGTAGTCACTTTATACTATATACCCATATATATATATATATATATATATATATATATATATATATAATATATATAAAAGAGAATAACTGTAAGTCCCATTGCTCTGACAGGAGCTGGAATTCGTCCAAATCTTGTGGGACCGCGGGCATTACACTATAACTCTAATACATGCATATAAGTACGTACGAGGATATTAAATGTACATATATATATATATATATTATATATATAATGCATATATGCCGGGAGGTAGATAATGACCGGCAAGACCCAGGGGCTTGATGGAACGCCTGGTAAATAAATAATAGGAGCCTCATGCTCGCTCGTGAAACTATATACACTAAACTCAACTGCTATTACTGATGATGCGTACGAGTTACTCGCTCCCGGTGGATTAACCGTTAGATCGTGTATAACTACAATGTTCAATGCGCCTCCTCCTTCTCCTCCTCCTGCCCGGTGAAACTTTCACGACGTTAGCTTGCACTTTTATTTTCACAGGCTCTCCGCCGAGCGGCCGAGCCGCTCGTCGGGTTACAGTCATTGGCAGCCCACTTAGCAAATGGGCTGTACAGTATATAAAAAAAAGAAAAAAAATTGTTATATGATTATAGCTACGAATTGTTATTTTAACTGTGAATCCTAATTTTCACATGTTTTTTATAGTCACCATTAACAAGTGGTAAACCCCAAAAAACTAAAAAATTAACTTTTGGCATGGATTTTTGTTTAAAAAATTGAGGATTTTTTGTTAAAAGAGATTTTTTGTTAAATCTCGTTCCCACCGTTCTACTCTAATATCTATGCGATAGATAAATAATTTTTTTTTCGCCCTTTGGCGCGATTTTTATTTTTTTTTAATCGAGCATTATTTGTTAATAGAGAACATTTTATTTTTGTCTCGGTAAATCTCGTTCGCATAATCTTAGAGTATCACGCATTCTAAATAACCCTAATATCTATGCGATAGATAAATAATTTTTTTTTCACCCTTGGCGCGGATTTTTGTGAAAAAAAAAATCGAGCATCATTTGTTAACAGACAACATTTAATGTTTGGGTCGGTAAATCTCGTTCGCATAGTCTGGAGTATCGCGCGTTCTAACTATGCAATATCTTTCGCCGAATTATTTACGATTGGTAGGAAATTAATGGCCTTCTTACTTTACGGACCGTTCGGAGGACTAAGTTGCCGATAACTGTGCATAAATCTTCCGTGTTCCTTTCCGCGCCTGCGGGACGGTCCGTCGAAACGACGAAAATCCCGGTGCGACCAGTTCGTTGAGAAGAAGCGCGGTCCTCCGTGATTACGATACTCGCCTCGACCCGCGCCTCAATCATTCGCTATGACCGAGCGCAATTCGAGGCTGTTGGGTACAACTCGTAAAATAACAGAGGGACCTTCTCAAAGCGTCACCGAGAATGCCGCACGAGAGTTTACACAGTGTTTTGTTGTACTCGTTAGAAGGCTTTCTTCGCGTTTTCAGCTTCGTAAAGCAGTCGATGCTCGTCATCAGCCTTCCCCGCCGCGGTTTCTCAACGTCACAATTCGTCGCTGCGTACTCCAAGCGTATTTTAAACACGTACCAACTAAATGGCGCAATATCTTTCTTAGGGTCGAATTTTAAGACGTCAGTTTGAACTTAAGATCGCTCTTGAGATCGAACTTACGATCGCTGTTGAGATCGAACTTAAGATCGCTGTTGAGATCGAACTTAAGATCGCTGTTGAGATCGAACTTACGATAGCTGTTGAGATCGAATTTACGATCGCTGTTGAGATCGAACTTAAGAAGCGCTAGAGATCGAACTTAAGATCGCTCTAGAGTGCGAACTTAAGATCGCTCTAGAGTGCGAACTTAAGAACGCTGTTGAGTTCGAACTTAAGATCGCCCTAGTTTACATAAACCGTTTCTGAAATTTCAAACACATGTGCGTTGCAATTTTACAGTAAAAGTTGTATTTTTCATGAAGATTTTTGTAAATTTCAAGCAAAAGATTTGTAATTTTAATATCTGGTATTTTCATCTTACAAGCACAGTATATTAATGTTTAATTAATATGAGTAATGTTAGCAAATTTCAAGTTCCAGTACATTCAATTTACAATTTATTTTTACAGCATCCTGAAGATCTAACTTAAGTTCGAAGTTGAATTTTGTGTTTAAGTTTGATCTTAAATTCTAAGTGGATTTCGATCCACTTCCACTTAAATTCGATCACAAGAGCGTACTTAAATTCAAACTAACGCCTCAATATTCCATCTTTAGATACCAATAAATTAATAAATTAGTGAAGAAAAAATAATAATTTAATTGTAACAAGTTAAATTCACGGAAATTCGTGCAGATTCTCCATCAACGAATCCACTTCCTGCTCGGACTTCCGGAATCTGAGGATTATCAATAGAAACATTGTTTTCCCGTTAAAAGTTACGCAATACCGCTTACCAAGAAAAACGCCGGTCGTACACGATGCATTCTGAAACTACACTTCACACCGTACATTTGAAACTTGGTGAAGCTTGAGTCATAATTGGCATTTTTTTTTCATCGCAAACTTAACAAAAAAAATCTTAGGAATTTTAGTTTTTTTCAACATCAGCCGTCGATCAGGGTTACGCCTGCAATCAATATCGATCACGCCGTGCCAGTTAAACCCGAGGCAGTGTACAAAAAAAAAAACATGACAAATTTAACGAGCGCGCCGGTAGTTTGAATACGAGTAACGTAGGAAGCGTAAATCAATTAGGCAGCATCGTATCGTCCAACCCGCTAGACACACATATCCGTGCATTAAGATGATAATTGGTGGGCACGCTCGTGCGGATTGCGCACTTAACCGTACACACACGCACACCCATACATACGCATACAAATATATATAAACATACATATATAAAAAAAACCGCGTGTACACAAAACGCGCCAAACAACAATAATAATAATTATTATTCATGAAGGATACTCTTTGATTGCTCGACTCGCAATTATTCCGCCGTTAATTAAAGCACCGCCGATCCCGTAACTCGCGCGTGGGTAAAAAAAAAAAAAAAAAATTATGAGAATATAAAATAAGTTTGAGAATGGTGTGTGCGCGTCGGTCGGCGAACAGGCGCGATATTCCGATCGATATCCCGTGGATTTATAGACGAGTGTCTGGGATAAGTCTTGTACCGTATGACTCGCATTTTTTTTTAATACATATATATTTTTTTTTCATCGTCTCCGCCTCTCGCACGATCGCGCCCATTGGCGGAGAGATCGTCGTTGTCGTCGTCGTTGTTGTCCGAGTGATCTATGATGCACGGGCGAAGAAATCATCGATCGATTCCCGGGCCCCGAGCCGCTCAGGCCTCGGGAATATGCATGCGGTATATTAAGTAAAGAGGCGAAGAGGAGGAGGAGGTGGAGAGGAGAATAAAAAAAACGAATCCGGTTCTCCCGGAAGTGGGTCAATCGAGCCCCGAGCGTCCGTGTCCGCGTCATCGTGTACCGTCCACGCGTCCCTGTCCGGGCTCTTGCGTGCTCGGGTTTCGTCTATTCACTCTTCGCGAATGATATTATTGCCTCGTAGCCCGCGGCGATACGATCGTGGGCGTCATCCGCGACGTCCGCGAATCGATGACCACTACTGAGAACGGGAACGAGAACTGCGGCCATCGTACATGCATATCTACATGTATATATATATATATATTTTTTTTTTAATTTTTTTTTTTCGCTGTATAGTAAGGTGAGGAAAATAAGAGGGAGACGGAGTGACGCGCGTCAAGCCTAATGACCTCGATGAGTTCACGAATGAAAATCGCATCGCGAAAATCACTCCGATTATTGAAATCAGCATTAGTTGACTGAGAAAAAAAATTTGTTGGATTCATCAAAAGTCGCGGTGACACACGTTCAAAGCTGTTATTTGTTTGGTACGCCGATAGAAAGGTTTGGTGATATCAACTAAGTTGCGGTTGCGGGTGGCGGAGGAAATATTTAGTTGATTGAACGAATATTTAGTCGTGTGACCGAGTATTTAGTTGAATTGACAGTTCCGTTATGGATTCGAAATTTATTCGAGATTTGTCGATTGGAATAAAGATTTTTGACTATCTGATTACACCTTTGAACGTATGTCACCGCGCATTTGGTTAATCCAATAATTTATTTTTCTCGGTGTTGGCCTAACACTTTCGTGGTCCAAAAATTGACGAATCGCGAAGCTGAAAGGACCTTCGCGAATCGGTTGCGACTGCTGAGAAGTCGAATGAGCGCTATACATACACAGCGCTCATTCGACTAATAAAAAATATATATGTATTTTTTTTTCACCGTATTGTAAGGTGAGAAAAATACGGAGGAGATGGGATGACGCGAGTCAAGCCTAAAGACCTCGATGAGTTCACGAATGATTGAAAATCATACCGCGAAAATCATTCCGATGATTGAAATCAGCATTACTTGACAAAAAACGGTGCTCGGCCCAACAATTTGCCGCCTTGGCGGGGCAGCCGGTTCATTCAGTTCCCCGAATCGTGATCCAGAAATTGACGAAACGCGAAGCTAAAAGGACCTTCGCGAATCGATCACCAATACTGACAATTCGAATGAGAGCTACATCATCCATACATACATACATACATACGTATTATTACATATATGTATATTTTTTTTTCACCGTACTGTAAGGTGAGAAAAAATACGGAGTAGATGGGATGACGCGCATCAAGCCTATTGACCTCGATGAGTTCACGAATGATTGAAAATCAGCATTACTTGACAAAAAGCATTGCTTGGCCTAACAATTTGCCGCCTTGGCGAGGCGGCCGGTTCATTAAGTTCCTCGATTCGTGATCCAGAAATTGACGAAACACGAAGCTAAAAGGACCTTCGCGAATCGATCACCACTACTGAGAACTCGAATGAGAGCTACACATACATACATTCATGCGTGTGTGTATACACATATATTGTTACTGTAAGGTGAGAAAAATACGGAGGAGATGGGATGACGCGAGTGAAGCCCGATGACCTCGATGAGTTCACGAATGACGGAAAATCAGGAATACGGTACACGTTCTCTGCAGTAAAAAAGGATCGCTTGACCGTAGAAGAATCCGCCGCATTGGCGAGGCAGCCGGTTCATTGAATTCCTCGATTCGCGATCTCAAATTTCACGAAACGCGAACCAAATTTCACTAACAGGATCTTCGTCTACGTCAATTTTTTTTGTCAATTTTTTTTTCCATTCCATTTAAGTTTGAGCTAAAAAATTTTCTCCTAAACGGGTTTTCATTTTATATCGTTTCGGAGGAAAATGGATGCAATTTTTTCTTCTCTGTCTGTCTCGCACTCGTAGGTATTTTGCCGTCCCTTGAGGGCGCCACCTACGACATACGTGAATCGAATTAAATTCTTTGATTCGTGATCCAAAAATGCACGATACTTAAAGGACCTTCGAGAATCGATGACCGCTGCTGAGAAAACTTTAACGAGAGCTGTAACGTACATGGCTCAAAAATTCAAACATTCCCCAAACAGAAAATCCAAGCATGCTCCAATTTTTTTTTTTTAAGAACTTAAACGTCTTTCAAATGCGAGAGCTTCGAGAATCGATGACCGCTACTGAGAAAACTTGAACGAGAACTTTAACGTACATGGCTCCAAAATCCAAACATTCTCCAAACAGAAAATCCAAGCATGCTCCAATTTTTTTTTTTTTTTTTTAATTCACGAAACTTAAAGGACCTTCGAGAATCGATGACCGCTACTAAGAAAACTTGAACGAGAGCTATAACGTACATGGCTCCAAAATCCAAACATTCTCCAAATAGAAAATCCAAGCATGCTCCAAATTTTTTTTTTTCAGAACTTAAACGTGTTACACACGCGAGAGCTTCCGGTTTTCGTTCTAACAGTTTATCGACATAAATTTATTTACCGGGAAAGAAGACAGGGAAGGAAAGTCAGGTTTCTGCTTTACCGCCGTTATCGACGCAGGGGATTATAGTATAAAAAAGATTACTGAATCACCAACGCTTGATACACAAGTTTTATCTTTTGGGTGTTTGTTGCAAACAATTATGTATGGGTCGCGAAGAACGATAAGACGTAAGTGACGACCCAACTACAAAATAACTTTAACAAATTGCGATATATTTTTATAAAAAATGATTTACTGCCAGAACCCGGGATTGAACCGGGGACATTTAGATCTTCAGTCTAACGCTCTCCCAACTGAGCTATTCTGGCTTGGGGTTGTCACAAATCCGAGGAAATTCAGCTGCGAGCATAACGCGATTGTCATCTTATCGCTCTTGACCCTTCAAGAGTATGCGAAACGCGTTCTCAGCGCGTCTCTCTCGCTCCGCCGCGAGCGCCACTGACGCTATCTCTCTCGCACTCCATAGCGTTTCGCATGCTCTCAACGCTAATCTCGGAGACACATCGCTCGTCACTAGTGCGCTGGACAGCGAGAGCTACTTACTTTTTCCCGTAGAATCCTCGTCATTCTGTTCTCCGCGATTCTCGGCCGAAAAATTTCTCCAACGAATTCCGCGCGTTCCTCCTTTAGCCCTTCAGATTTACAACCGGCCATAATCTGAGTCGCGCGGGCTCGCGGAATGACGCGCATTTCTCATGGGACTCCATTGACGTAGTCCCAATACCCCATCCGAATTCAAATTGGAGCCGGCTGCGAAACTCGCAGCCTTTGGCTCGACTTGCATCGGCTTGCATTCGAGGGCAACAGCATCGACTTTGGGAATGAACCTTATGATCAAATCCAACGCGTCCTAAGAATTATTATAAATTGAACTGTACACTGAGAGAAACT
>JAPYZC010003220.1:8477-33357 GCA_030522665.1 Ichneumoninae sp. A BG-2022a | reverse complement strand
TTTTATTTTTATTTTGTAGAATATCGAGTCACTTTTCACTCCGTGAATTATTTTGGGTTCTTGAGGAGAATCGGGTACGTGACAAGGCAGCAATTTCAACATAATTATACATAATTATGTTTAGGTGTCGAATAGAATTTTTTATTTTTATTTTAAAAATAAAAAATATTTAAGTAGATAAAAAAAAATCTTCAATGTTATTAAACCTCGGAGAGTTTGGGAGCCTGGAAGCTTCGAGGCGATTGTCAAAATGACGAGCGATGGCTCGAGTCACTTTTCACTCCGTGAATTATTTTGGGTTCTTGAGGAAAATCGGGTACGTGACGAGGCAGCAATTTCAAGATAATTATACATAATCATATTTAAGTGTCGAATAGAATTTTTTCTTTTTCTTTTATAGAATACTGAAGTAGATTTAAAAAAATATATATTAAAATAGAAGTGTCAGAAATATTGTTTGTAAATGCGGGTAGAAATTTGTTAAATTGTGGAAAATGTGAGTGATTAACCGAAAGACCTTCCATCGGTGTTGCTGCTGGAAGAGCTCCTCAAGCCTGGAAGCTTCGAGGCGATTGTCAAAATTAATGTACTAAATTATAAATTATAAAAATTGAAGTGCCTTTACAGTAAAATTAAAATAAATTAGTCAAAGATAAGATTTTACAATGTTTTTAATACACTGAACATTAATTTTTCATGGCAATCGTACATGAACTTTAGTATAGCCGTTTTTGCACAAAAACTTATAGACCGGTACATTAAATTTCATACGATTTTTTTTTTCAAACTGCAGAATATTTAAGTAGATTAACAAAATTGTATATTTTCTTCGATGTTATTAAAGTAGAAGTGTCACAAATATTGTGTGTAAATTTCATGTAGGAATTCTTAAATCGTGGACGTTGTAAATTATTGACCGCAAAACCTTCGATATGAAGAATATTGTGTGCAATTTTCACATTGATTGATGGCGACTAATTACAGTAGCAGAGAGCAAAGATACAGAGGTGAGCGGGGCAAAACGGACTATTTTTGTTAATTTACCACGGACCAGAAAAAAAGTCTCATTTGCAATGAAGGTCCATTTTGCCCCGTCATAACGAAGCAAAGGTCAAGATAACAAAGAGCGCACGCGATATTTGACCGTTTATGCAAGAAGCCTTCGACCGTGCGAAATCCGAGCTCCACCCTTGTAATCCGGAGAATGGGTGGTGACAACGATGCTTGTCGAGGATGTTCACTTATTAATGCGTACTCAGGATCTCCGGCTAATTCCTCTCGTGGAAGCTTCGCCGGAAGGTACTCGCGGATTTCCGGAAGTGGGCTTTGGAGGGACCAAGGGACTTAGTCGGTATTCGGATCAGCGATCTAATACCAACGCACCGGCTCACTTCCTCACAACCCTAAATACTTAAGACTTGCCTTCGACAATTTCCATCTTCGGTCTGTCGTCTGCATATCGTCGATCAGCCGAACTGTCGCCGTGAATCATCAACGGAGACCGTTAACGGTATTTCCGGTAAGAAACACGTCACTTCATATCGGAAGTGACGTACTTTCGGTATGACGTCACTTCCGGTCGAAAAATTAGACTTTCAAACCAGAAGTGACGTATTTCCGGTATGACGTCAGGTCCGGTCGAAAAATTAGACTTTCAAACCGGAAGTGACGTATGTTTAGTAGAATTTCATTCCCGGTCGAAAAATTAGATTTTCAACCCAGATTTCTTGTATGTCCAGTACAACTTCATTTCCGGTCGAAAAATGAGATTTTCAAACCGGAAATGACGTCATTTCCAGTTTGAAAGTCCTATTTGGAAAGGATGTTCCGATTGACACTAAAGAAGATGTTTTTTAAAAGGCGTCTTCAATCATCATGCCGGTTTCACCATCGTGCCAAATATGGTACATTGGGCATTAAAGGGCGAATTAACGACGAGTGTGTACTACATAACAGTAGACAAGCTTCTATTTTTTCGTACATTGCCTTAATGACCCTTGGTTTTTTAAATAATTAGGTACTCTCGTTTGTTCTCCGCTTTTGAATTTCACGATTGCACATGTCTTCGCGACGAGCAAAATTTAACGTTGATTACTTCAACAAAGATTTCTTAAACCATTAAGAAATCTGTATTGAAGTAATCAACGTTAAATGTTGCTCGTCGCGAAGACATGTGCAATCGCGAAATTCAAAACGACACTCGTGAGGTCAAAGGTCGATCAATCCGCTCCCCGAAAAATCCGACTCGGGATAATCGAGTTTCTACTGTACGTTTGGACTCGGAGGGTGCAATTTAACGAACATGGGACCGGAGTGACGGGGGAGGCAATTAAAAAAAATTGTCGGTTCAGGTGGCCGAAGGAAATTTTCCTCAGCCTCGGCCCCTCCTTCTTTAAGCATCCTCAGTTATCCAACTGCCTCCTTCTCCGCCCCTCGCTCCCACCCCCTCATAATCGCCGATAACAGCTCGACGGCTTATAAAAAAACTTTTCCTTCGGTTCCTCCGGATTCGACCCCCTTCATTCTATTTTTCATCCCTTACTGGTTCCGGCCCCGGCGAACGAAGCGGCGCCTTTTGAATGCTACCGAGCGAGAGCGGCAGGCGAATAAGGGGGATGGCAAGACAAACCCCTCTACATCGACCAAACCCCCGTGAACTCTTCGCGGCAAGGCATCTCGACCGAGAAGTTGGTTTACCGCCCCCGCGGGTGGTTAGCGGGTCTAGTTAAGGGGCGTCTTAATTACCCATGGTAATGAACACCTTGTCGTAAAAACTTGCGTCGGTTTAATTATTTCAACCCCCACCCCGCCCCCCCCCCCCCTCGCGCCGCTTAACCTCTCATCCCTCTTATTCGCCATCGTTCCACTCTCATTTATCCGACCCCACACCCCCTTTTCCATGCTACAATATTTCTTCACTACTGCCCTGTTAAATTCACTTCGACGAGACCCTTTTGATCTATTTCCTAATCTCTGGAGATATATGTTAAAATTAATTGAATCTTCGTAGTTTTACGCCTGGCTTTCTTTCCTGAACTCTCCTGAGGTTCTGAGCAACCTTCCAGTGAGTCGCAGGTTCAAATAACCGACCAAAAATGTCATTCTTGCACCCAGAAAAATAATTTATTTGACGGCCACCGTTTATTTGGTGTAAGTAAAATATTTATTTGATTTAAATGAATATTTATTTCATTTAAGTAACTATTTACTTATTTTTAATAAATATTTATTTAAATCAAATAAATATTTTGTTTAAACCAAATAAACGGTGGCCGTCAAATAATTTTTTTTTCTCGGTGAGTCAGCAAGTAAAGAATGGTTTGCAACGCAATTTTGAAAATAATAATAATAATAATGTTTCATAATTCCAAAAATGTCTTAATCTATCGTCACTAGACTGAAAGATCTTTTTATGTTACTTGATTCGGCGATAAGGTAAACGGCCCAGTTTTCGCCACCTTTAGGCCCAGTTTCCGCCATCTTGAATTGTTAAAGGGAATATTTTATAAAAAAATATACGTATCGCGGCATTAATCGAGAGTAAACCGCTTTTCACATGCCGTCAATTTCGTTTGTATTTAACATACACTGTATTTATTATTAGTATAAATTGCCATTAATGGCGGTAACTGGGACAGCGGCGGAAACTGGGCCGTTTACCTTACACTTTTTGTAACACGTGCACGAAAAATCCCGCTTTTCGTGTCTGCAAAAACGCACATGTGTTTGAAATTTCAGAAACAGTTTACGCAAAGAAGCTTCTAATAATACCGATTATTAATTTGCAAACACATTTTTTTAGTGTGTTTTTTTTACACCAAAGTGGGATTTACCGCCGGATGGAAATACAGAACATGCACATCTTTTTCAATGCCCCATATTGACCACTTTTATCCTACACCGTGCGTGAGGTCGAAAACCATCGCACGGAACTTGACGAAAATCGGACAAAAAATACTCGTTTCGATAATTTTGAATTTTTTTTTGTAACAAATAAATTTTTTTTAAGTACATTTTCGAAATTTCCATTTGCGACTAGGCAAGGGTCATACACACCTCCGCGCCGCTTGATCACACTTCATATTTTCCGTCAGGTCGAGAACCATCGCCCGCAAGTTGGCGAAAATCGGACAAAAAAATTCTTTGATAATTTTGCATTTTTTAATAACAAATAAATTTTTTTCTTAAGTACTTTTTGCCAATTTTTATCCGCGACTACCCAAGGGTCGAACACTCCTCCGCGTCACTCGATCCATCGATGTGTGCGTATATTTTTTAACAGAGTTAGATAGGAAGGGTTAGCGTGTGTCACAACGGGCCTTGGCGAAAAAGTATTTCACAGGCGTAAGTGCCAAGGGGCCTGGCGGAGAGCCGTGGAACGAACCAGTAATAGCGACCACCGGAAACACGCTGGCGCGGTTATAAATTCGGAGGAATTAAACGAAAGAATGCGGTTTGCGTCGACGTACGACCGGCTGGCTACTACCCTTAACCCTGCTTGGGATGTACGGAAGGCGCGTGGGGGAGGTGGAGGGTGAGATGCGGAACGTTGGCTTACCCCTCGCTAACCGGGGTGACGCAGCACCCAGGGCTTGTTGGATTTTTAATTAAGGGCACAATGTCTCTCCGGGACAAGAATTCCGAGCATCGTACTTTAGCGAACGGAGGCAGCTTGTGGCTGCCGAGCCCAACGAAATAAGCTTCAGAATGTTATCCTCGAAGATCCGATCCCTTGCGAAAACGGATCGACATTGTCCGTCGTCGATTTTCAGAGAAAAAACTAAATCTCGAATGCCCGAAGCGTCTCTCAGATTCAAAATTTAAAAAAAATGTAACGTTTATAAAATTTAATATAAAAATTTATTACACCTATATAAAAAGAAGTTGTGAAACTCATTAAGGTACATTAATATTCGTACAAATTTTCAATTTCACGGCCATTTTTTTGCAATAAACAATTTTGTGAATCCCTTAATCACCATTTTTTTCTTAAAATTAAAAAAAAAATTGAAGACGATATTTTTGAAAAAGCTATTTTACGCGACGTGACGAGTCCTAATCATCAGGCAGGGACGAGCAAAAGAGGAAAAGACAGTCAAATGATTAAACTTTTGTTATTTTTATCACGATTAAATGCAGACATGAAAAAATCCCTGCGCGAATTAATTTTTAGCATTTAAAAAAAATCTATATATATAAAATTGATTGTTTCAGTTCCTATCCGCGATGTAATATTCGTTCGTCGTCAGGGAGCGGGAGTGAACTGAGAATAAACCTCGGATAGCTATATTGAGGGGGGTGGTAAAGAGTCAGATTCAACAGTACTTTTGGAAATCCATTTTGGGAAAAATTGCGTTATTTAAAAAAAAAAAGCAGTTTACTGACGCGAAACACGCGTCCTCCTCAGACAGTGATGAGCCAAAGACGAAGCGACAAAGGCCCACGAGGGAGACAATCAAACAACGCTTCCTCCGCGAGAAAGCAAAATGAAGAAACTTTTACTATTTTTATCACGCTTAAACGCTGCCATAAAAAAATCCTTTTGCGAATTATTTTTCAGCAATTTTTTTTTATCCATCTATATAATTGATCGTTTAAGTTCGTATCCACGATGCAATATTCTTTCGTCGTCAGGGAGCGGGCCTGTGATGAGAAACCTCGGATAGCTATATCGAGGGCGTAAGGGGGGGTGTAAAGAATCAGTGGGTCGCGCGAAGGGCAGGAAGAGGGGTGAGAATCAATTTTTGAACTGGAAGATGTGGAGCGGATGCTGCAGACGGTGTGACGACGGCGGGTGTGAAGGAACGAGGGTGACTTCTACCCGCCACCATTATATTTCTCTCTTTTTCTTTCCCGGGGATGAAGTTTCCGTGATCCCTGTGTGTTGGCTCTGCGGACCAGGGAATCACGCACCGCACCGGAGGGGAGAGTGTAGTTTTGATTTATCGAAATCGGCACGGAGATTTACGAATATCAAATTCAGTTTAAGGATCGGTTCGCTGTAGGGGCGCGAAGACGGGGGTGAGATTTGTTTCTGTATCATACGCCGAGGGGTTGCGAGGAATTGAAGTGAGTTCCCCGGTCACCTCATCTTTGTATTTCGACATCTCTATGTGTCTTCCGGAGAACCGTCGGCATCGACGCGGGTCACGATTTTTTGTAAATTGTCGAAATGGAAAATACTATTTCGCACTTCTGAGCGCGATTTTTCGTGGCGAATATTGAGCTGCGAGTTATGTAGGTGAAAGAGACAATGGATGTAGTCTTTGAAGGCCGAGCGATTTGTCCCAATACCCGTTTTGGGGAAAGTTGCGACTTCCGGTGTTTTTTTTTTTTCTTGCAAACAGCGATGTCTGCACTTTCGATGCTATTGCCCAATAAAACGCGGAATCCATCGGGCTGTAGTGGAAAAAATACCCAAACTGTATGTAGATTTATGTAGATTTTTGAAAGATCATGATTTATCGGAGAACACTGGTTGCTTTGCAAATACGCTCCAGATTCAAAGGATTTTTGGAAAACACTCATTTTGGGATAAATTGCGACATTCGGTTTTTTTTTAACAGCGATATCTTTACTTTCTAACGGAATTACCCAAAAATCGACGTGTCCATTGACTTTTACTGACAAAAAATACACAAGATCGTGTAGATTTTTAAAAGATCTCGAAATATAGGAAAACACTGGTTCCTTTGCAAATACGCTCCAGATTTAAAAGTATTTTGAGAAACCCATTTTTGGAAAAAATTCGACTTTTTTTTAAACAACGATATCTTTACATTTCGATGGAATTACCCAAAAACCGAGGTGCCCATTGCATTCTACGGGAAAAAAATACAAACGATTGTCTAGATTTATGTAGATTTTTGAAAGGTCATGAAATATAAGGAACACTGGTCCGTTTGTCAATACGCTTCAGATTCAAAACTATTTTTAAATACCTATTTTGGGAAATTGCGGAATTTGTGTGTGTGTGTGTGTGTGTTTTTTTTTAACAGCGATATATTTACTTTCCGATGGAATTGTCCAAAAACCGCGGTGTCCATCGTACTATATAGGAAAAAAATACCTAAGTATTTATAGATTTCTATAGATTTTTGAAAGGTCATGAAGTATAGGGTAGCACTTGCAAATACACTCGAGATTCAAAAGTATTTTTGAAACATGCAAAACGTCAATGTTGAACATCGCCGGTGAGACCGTTTCGCCAAATAAAAGCGACAAATAAAAGAGTCGAAAATGAGAACAGAGGAAAGTGGGAATGGAAACGCGGAGCGTTATAAAGTGAAACAGAGTGGACGGAGGGAGTTCTCGCTGTGTAAGAACGAGTACAGCAACCGAGCCAGGGGTTGCCCTTTTAGTCTCTGTAGCTCCGGATGGCCCCCGCTATTTATGTTCGAGAATCGACATATTTCAGATGCGCCTTTTAAATATTAAATGCTCTTGGGGTGATAGCGGCCTGGACCCCTCTGCGAACCACCCTCGAGCGAGGAGTGGAGTTTGACGCTGTTGCCAGTACTTGTACGGACACAACGAAACAGTATTTTTTACCGTACGTCGATGGTAATTCCGTAATACTACCAAAAGAAAAACGACGAAATATTCACCAGATTAATTTGTACTAATTAATACTGTATTTGTACTATATTAATTTTGTAATAATTTTATTTATTTGAAAAAGCGACGAAATGTTCACCATATTTTTTTTGTAATTTAATAAACAAAAATAAAAAATGGATTTTTTTAATAACACGTCGGATAATTAAATGAGTTTCTGTAAGGAAAATTATTATTTGGTCAGACGATAAATCAATTTTGTTGTTCGTTTAACAATATTGTTATATATATTATCTTTCTGAAACATTCAACTCCGATTTTACAAAGTTTTTTTTACTGTGTTAATTTGGTACTAATTTTTGTGTATTTGTTTTTTTTTAACTCTTGAACTCTACGTTTTTCTGTTCGCTCAATCGTCTTTGCGCCGTGTCGCTCTTCTCAGATGTTCACTTCAATCTCTTGGGGAATATTTGAAGAGGCCCCGGGATCAAAGCCCGTCTGGTCAATTTCATCAACATTTGAATACGAGGCCAGGGAAACATGAGGTTAGAAACGAACGTTAAAGATTGAGAAAGCCGACAATATGTATATATATATATATATACATATATATGTTACATGTATAAAGTAAAAGCTGAGTGAGCGGGCGTACGAATTCCCTGGATTCAAGTCGGCCCGAAACGGGCGCCTCATCCTCCATCGACACACCTAACCCTCGCGAACGCCCATTCCAATTCGGGAAATTCATCCCTTTTGGTACACCCACGGCATACGGATACTCCGCGAATAGAGGCGCAGCCAACGATATCTCAAGGGCGTGTAGCGGCAAAAAATCGCGGAGGGGGTGAAAACTTTTTTAAAGGTCTTTCCTCTCAGCCGGGTATGATCGAAACAGCGTGTGTGCGCGTAAAAGTCTCAGAAACATAAAAAAATATATATTTATATATATAATTTTCATTTGGATTTTTGTTTTTTTATCACATGACGCAAAAGTGTTGTTATTAAATAATAAAAAAAATTAATTATTAATTATTATTAATCCATAATCGAGTCGTAAAATTACGATTTCTTTAACCCCGATAAAATTGACAAATGTCCTTTGACAAATTAATTTATAATTTAAGGGATTTATTCATCCCTTTTTCTATACACACGGCATACGGATAGTCGGCGAACGGAGGCGCAGCCAACGATGTCGCAAGGACGTGTAGCGTCAAAAAAAACGCAAAGGATAGAAGTCTCAGAATCATCCAAAAAATGTAATTTTCCTTTAGATTTACATTTTTTTTTGCTTTATCGCTTGAGGTAAAATAATAGTTTAATATTATGGTCAAATAGTTATAAAAAAAACTTATAATTAATGAATAATCGAGACGTAAGATGTGAAATTCTTTACCCTCGATAAAATTAACAAACGACCTTTGACAAATAAATTTATACGCGCCCGCCTAATTCCATGAGTCATACGGGACCACTGTAGGATGTTAAGTTTTCATAACTGGGGAACGTAGCCTAGAAATTAGTAGCCCATTGTGCCGTTCATTCTACCGCTTTCCCACTGATTGTAAGTCGCGCCAGGGGGTTGGTTCTTGGCACGAGAGATACTACTCTCGCGCCACTACCACCGGACACCCGTGTAAATCAAGACTCCCACGGCGCTGGCAACGACGGTGGCAGATAGCGCTACACCCTTTAAAGAGGGGTCGACCGGATCGTGGCTTAAGAGGTACGCCGACCCCCCCCCCCCATTCCTCCCCTCGCGCGATCAAAGTATAATTTTAATTAGCCAGATTATACGGAAAGATAAAAATTATTAAAATTATTGCCTTAATGAAAGGGAGTAAGTGGGTTCCGGGCAGGGATGCGTAATTAAACGGCACAGGGAGGCTTTCACCCCTCGGCGAGGGTGAAACAAGGAATCCACTCTGCCTTCACACTCTTATATACGAAATCGTGCCTCTCCGCGTCCCTTATGAAAATTAACCAGTGGGCCACCATTGGGAAAATATATATTGGAACAATGATCGGTATAGGGGAGACCGGGGACAAAAGTAACACGGGTCAATTGTAAAAAGCGGCCGCGCAACGCTGCGCATGATCGGACGCATTGGATATGAAGTGGGCAACATTATAGACATCACCTTATGACCATGCAATCACCTCATAGCTGAGTTTTCAAAAATACCAATTCGCCGAAACCAGATGTGATTCACGAGTGCAGAAGTGATTTTTCGGCTGTGCGGATCGCGTCAGCTAGGCAGTACAGTACAAAATATTAGTGCAAACAAGCACAAGAAGTTGAAAGGTACCTTTTTGCGGAACATTTTGATCGCTGAGACGATTAGTTTCAGATTGTTATTTACCGATGCCACAGTCGATCCGGGTCAATTGCACCAGCAATAATTCATTTCTTCCAATACCAATACCAATAGCAGTATATTTTATTTATTTTATCCTTACATTCTAAGCAATCAGCGATAATTTGTACACTTATAATTTATAACCAATCAATTGTAGAATATAACATTTATGGTAGGGCTGTATAGATAGGCCGGCTAAAACGGCTTGGCCGGCAAATAATTTTTTTTTTATTTAAGTTTTTCTGTGTTAATGTACCCCCGTTCTATTTCTTAATAGCGGTCGGCGAAGGGTTTCTTTGATGCAGGAGGATGTTACAAATGACCCCACTACCCGTTACAATTGACCCCACCGCGGTCCAAATTCTTACCCAATTTCGTCTGTGTTTAAGGGGGCGGTGTTCGCAATTCTGTGCATATTCCTGCTTGCATTTTTTTAACTATATACCTAAGACTAGGTTAATGGTACACCATTGGATGCTGAAGCGTTAGACTCTCGGGTTTGTTGGTAAAAAAAATTAAAAAGGATTTTTGTTACTTTTGTCCCCGGTCTCCCCTATACTATATGACTATCGCAAATAAGAATATCTGAGTTTTCATAGATTGCGTCCATGTTGATGACTTGTTTATGACGGGATTTATAAGGAACTGATTAATTTAGGGGAGCTTGTCAAGTTACAATGGGTGATGTTGACTCTCAAGGCGGTGTGACATTTTGCACAGGGGAAAAGACTTGCCCCGATGGGGTATTTTTTTTCCGTTCTAAGGATGGTTAATTTTTTGGAGGAAAAGCAAATTGACCACCATTGTGCAAATATCTACTGGAATAAAGGTCGGTATATATATGACTATCGTAGACAAGAACATCTGAGCTATCATCGATTGTGTTCATGCTGCTTAATTGTTTATGACAGGATTTATAAGGACTTATAAGGAAATTATTAACTTGGAGGGCTTATGAAGTTCCAATGAGTGATCTTCACTCTCACTCCTTCTTCATCTTCATTCAATCTTCATCTTATCTCAGTCTCAACGCCATGTGACGTGTTGCCTGAGGAAAAAGAACAAGTCCTCAGAAGGGGTTTTTTTTTTTTTTTTAAGACAATTAACTTTTGTGAGGAAAAACGAATTTTGCCCAATAATTCAGAATAATTAGCCTGCTCGACTGTTCGATGAAGAGGAGGAAAAAAATCAACAATCTGGCCGTGACCGACTGAATAAAAATTTTTTTTAAAATAAAAAAATAAGTACTCAGAAAAAAATTATTCGACTTTTCGGCTAAATGTAGAACCTTCCGAACCAATGGTAGCTCGATAAGAGGTCCACACCCTCGTGGTCCTGGCGGCAGATCAACCCGCAAACCGCAAGGTGCCACCACACCCCCAAAAACCTCCCTCGATACCCCTGGCGGCCAATGATCGGGCCTAGCCGCCCCCAGACCGCAAACCAACCGCAAGACGATGCGCAGAACGTAACTCAGTACACATCTATTCACGCAACACGCACATCCCGCGACCGCAAAAACAAAATGGTGCGGGTCACCCCCCCGTTCCGTGGGTATTTACTCAATTCTTCCATTCATTCGCCAGTCCAATAAGCTGAAACCACACGAAAATAGCATTTAAAAAAATAATGTTTATATTTGGCGTTAGTTGGGAGAAAGCTTTCGATTAATTTTTTTTCAATACATTTTGGTACGCAAAAACTATAATGTTATAATTTATAATTATAATTATAATGTTATAATTATAGTTATAATGTTATCATTTGTAATTTATAATGTTATAATTTATAATGTTCGGAATTGTGTCTCTCAACTGCAGCGAAACTTCGGACGTACAGACTTTCGGAATTTGCAGAATATTTGACAATAAAATTATACGAGTCAACCTTCTTGGACACGATTGCTTACGCATTTTTTTGTAATTTTTATTCGACAATCTAAGAAGCTGGAACGAAGTGAAAATTGTAATTTAAAAAACAATACGAGTATAACAAACGAATAATATTGCCGTAAAAAAAATGTTATTAAATATCTTTGAATGAATAATTATCAAATATTAACCGATTGGCCCCAAACTTGGTCAATATTGTTATTTAGGTAAACGAACAATATCGCCAATACAATATTATTGCTGAACATTATTTAAGAGAGAAGTCGTCAAATATGAACCAATTTTCAACAAATCTCATTAATATTGTTATTCAGGAAAAAAGAACAATATAGACGGTAACAAAAATGTTATAAAATATTGTTTTAACGAAATTATTTTCCTTGCAATGTTATCGGATACAATTTTCCTAAAAATAATGTTGACATTTATCGCAATGATTCTTGCCGAGTTCATAAAATGCAGTCAATGGTTTATTCGGTTAATATAGACGGTCACATGTTAACTTGCCGCCGTTTAGTCACACTGATAAAAAAATACGGTTGAATCAACTAAGATTCGGGCAGGGACGTTCAAATAAATATTTACTTGGTCGAACAAAATATTTTAATGACTCAACAATATTTTGGTGAAATCACCCAATAAATTGTTGAACTAACCAATTTTTTAGCAGTAACAACAAAATATTTAGTTGAACATCCCTGTCCGAATCTTCGTTAATTCAACCGTATTTTTTATCAGTGTATCAAGTATGGTTGAGTACCACTGCCGGACAGGTTACTTTTATTATCTGCCTCATGAAATATTGATGATCTTCAATTCGTGATCAGTTTGCTCACGATATGTTCAAACAATGTGACAAAGTGACAATTAAAAGCACGTCATGTACATGGCGCTATATACGATGCTTTCCATTTCTATGAGTTAAAAAGACAATGTACAACTTTTTGCAGATTAAATGTATTTCAATGGAAAAGACCTCGAAACACGTGCCATCAGCTAATACTGACGTGACACTAATGCAAAGAAACATGTGACAACTATATATCATACCAGTCGACACGTGTATCAAATCGAAGTATGGTCTGTCTCGGTTACCAGCGGTTAACACTGGCCGTTAAAACACTATCTCTCGAAATCGCGAGTGTCAATAAAACTGTTTCCGTATGAGTGCGTATATACTCTATATAAACGTAGGTTTTGCGTAAAAAAAAATTATATTCACGACTGCAAAAACTTTTCACAGTCTCCTACTGATCGCCGAAGTCAAGTGAGTGCAATTTGTTTTAACAAATCTGAGTGTAAATTAAGTTTTACCATTAATTCCAACTAAGTTCCTGCGCGGCAACATTTTTCAATGTTCTTCTCATTGAAAAAACGTCGTGAAGAACAGTGCACTGTGACGAATTTTCCGGGCAACATGCCAACTCTACAGGTTTCTACTGAACACAGATCCAACTGTACCGTTTAAATTTTATGACATGTAGACATTTTTTAACGTTACGAAAAAAGGTCCGACGTAATTTGCACGTGACATTCTCATTTAGTATTACAATTTTGGACATGTAGCTTCCTTTATGGGGAAACCAAAAACCGAGGAGCGAACTTTCTCTCAGAGAAAGCTATGCCCAAAATTGTAATAAATGAGGAAGCCATGTGCAGATTACTTTCCACCTTTTAAGCAAAAAATGGTAATATCCTAGCTGTTACTTGCCTCGAATTGTACGAACATAGGCTATAGAGGGGCTGCGTGTTCGATCAAGGAGTCAGCGCAGCAAAATCGGACAATGCGGGAATTTCATGCGGGGATTCGCCATTGTTATTTTGTTGCCTTAAATTTGAGTAGTACAAGTAATTTATTAGCGAGATGTTACATTGGTTGTCGATCGTTCAAGTATGTTACATTAGGCTTGGTGATTACATGTATGTATGGTAACATTATCCGCTAACGAGCCATCGACCTTGGTCCTTCAGCTCACTTAAATTTGATTAAGTATTCTTATCAAAATTTCACCGTGTGCTGTTTGAAGACCTACTCTCCATCGTAGCTATCAAAGAGGTTTCCGAGAGACCGAAATGACTGTCGTTCGATCGATCGTTTTCGGACGGAAGTACTTCGACGTGGCATAGCCATACATAGATAACATATATATAGATGTATAGATAATAGAGACGCAATTCGACAATAAGCGTCCGCACCGGTCTAGTTCAGTGGTCATGACAATCGACTGGCAATCGAGAGGTCGCGGCTCCAAATCCCGACTAACGTTCATTGCACTCTACATAACTATACGTCAATCAAAGAGAACTGCAGAATCACCTGCTTTGATTACGAGAATTTACTGTTCTTCATTATGATAATCCAACGAATAGCATCCGCGAAATTCATTATGTGCAAATCAACTTCTTGAGCCGGTCGACGATGTGCAGTTATTATTTCATCGTTCGTTTTCCGTCGACGAGCTCCAAGCAAACGACGACGCGTAACTGTGTAAAGCTGTTTGTGGCGAATTATCCACGCAACAGCGATCCTCTAAACACGGTGTCACTGACACAAAGCACCGATAGCTCTGCTGTAATCCGACAAACGATCGATTTACTTTGGCTCCCTGTCATAACAGTACTGACATTCTTCGCGTTGTTTGTCGCTATTGGCATTATTGTACCGTTCCGATTAAGGTAGTCCTTGCGAATAGCGTTCGCTTCGCATAAGTTTCAGAGAAATGAGAGGAAACTGCAAACACTTGTCAATGGTATACAAATCTGAAAAAAAATCAAGCATATTAAAGGTGCTGAAAAGATTAATTGCGAATAATAATTCGAAATGTAATGAACAAATTGATAAAAAATAAAATTGTGCGACAAGTCCGGAAACCTAACTTTTTCAAAACGTAAATGAATCGTTCATTTTTCTGAATACGCATGAATTTTTCCAGATTTTTAAATTTACTTTGAATTTCGTGACTTTCTACACATTTTTCCTATATTAAAAAAATCCAAATGAATTTAAAAATCGGAAAAAATTCGTACGTGTTCGGAAAAATTAACGATTCATTTTCTTTTAAAAACAGTTGGGACTCCGGAAGATTTGACAAACAATTTTATTTTTCATCAACTTGATAATAAAATTTTGGAGTTATTATTATGCAAAATTAATATTTCCAGTATCTTTAATACGCTTAATTTTTTTCAGATTTTTTACCATTCAAAAGTGTTCGCAATTCCCTCTCACTTTTCTGAAACTTATGCGAATTTCGCATAAGTATGCAACTATTCGCAATGACCACCTTAAGGAAGTTTACACGATACCTCAAGACTAACTTACTTTGATCTTTCTGTTCCAGAAATGGCCAATGATCGTCCACACATGAGCGTTACAACGCTGAAAATTTGCTTGGTTTTTCTATCATTGACGATCAACGATGTCTACAATCTCGAGACCACGACCCAATGCCAGAGTCATCTCCACGTGGAAGACGAAGACGATCCGACGTCCATCCACAGATTGCCATCTGACGAAAATCTCGCACTGGGCCACGAGATATTGAAACAACTGGGACTTTCTGACGAGCCTAAAAGCACGAAAGACCAAGCTGCTTTGATGGAGCAATCGGCAAGCAAGTTCTTGATCAACATATACAAACACATCGCCAACAACGCGAGCGAAGAAAAACCATACGAAAGCCTAGAACCTTCGGAATTTGATCCGTCCGACTTGAGAACGATAGACCAGAGCGACGTTATAATGACATTTACGACTCAGCAGGCTCATCAAGGAGTGAAGGAGTTAATGTGGTTCGACGTTGACGCTCTCCCACCCAAGTATCAAATGACCTCCGCCCAGCTGAGGCTCTACAGGGCTGGGGATGTCAAAAATCCCAGGAATCGCGGAGCCTTCACCGTCACGATTTACCGGGTCTTGCGCCCAAAAGACGGCGAAATCGAGATGCAGTTCGTCGACTCTGCCAACACGACGGCCGAACACGAAGGATGGATAACTCTTGACGTGACGGAATCGCTGCGCCACTGGATGAAACATCCTGAAGACAACAAGGGTCTCTACGTGTCGGTCAGTCCCGTCGATCGTTCCGCTAACGAGACCAGACCCGAAGAAATCGGCATCGTCCGGTTCGATGGCGATGTCGAACGCCAGCCCTTCATGGCCGGCTTCTTCAGGACAAACGAAGACCGCAAGGCTGGACTCGTTGAGCCCCGGCTCGGGAGCTCCGAGGACCACAATAAACGGACCAAGAAACGCGCCGCTTTGAATCGGCAGTCCAACAATTCGTGCAAGGTTGAAAAGCTTTACGTCACCTTCAAGGATCTCAAGTGGAACAACTGGATCGTCTATCCCGCAGGATTCGACGCGAACTATTGCAGCGGCGAGTGCAGATTTCCTCTGACCAGCCACATGAACGCGACGAATCACGCGATCGTTCAGACTATCGCCAATATGTTGTATCCGGAGAAAATGCCGAAAATCTGCTGCGTGCCGACGCGACTAAGGTCCATAGATGTTCTGTACTACATCAATGATCACACTACTGTACTGAAGAAATGGGGCATATCGAATATGTCGGTGCAAGGTTGCGGTTGCCACTGATCGGTCTGAAGATGTAAAGCTGAAATCAATTGAACAATTATTAAAAACGACAAAAAATAGTTTTTTTCAGTCGCTTAGTCATCGGATGTATGCGTCACACTGTAACATATATGCACCGATTTCATTATATCCGGCGGCGCTGACATGAATAATATGTGACAATTTTTAACCATTAAAATGGTTATGAACTTTTTATTACACTAATTAAATATAAATTATCTCCTTAATATCTGCTTCTCAGGTTAGAAGTTTGGGCATCGGAAGACCATGCTCAAACTTGGAAATTTGCGTACCAATAAAAATATTCCTCGCAGACTGAATTCAATATATACGTCACACATCACCCATCAAATTTGGAACAATTTACATATGTGTAAAAAATTGTTTTTAAAGAATCTTTACACTTGTCTAAATAAGGTTTCGCGAGTTTATGTAAATAACAGCTTTTTTAACATCTGAAAAAAAATAAAGAAAAAAAATGGTAACAAAAGAGAAAGCCCTGTGCAAATACCTTCGGAAATTCATCATCAGTTCGTGAAGATCGAAGTCCTTTTAGCGTGTTTCAACTGCTCCAATCTTCAAATAATAAAAGGACCTCGGTTTCAGTCAACCCGTTCATAGCTGAACAAACGTACTTTCAGCATTTTCATAATATAGTAGAATCTCAAAAAAACAAAAATACAAAAAATCCTTATTGGACATCCACCACAAGTTCCCGAAAGCCGAAGTCCCTTCATAATTCAACCACCAAAATTAAAAAATAAAAAAACGCCCTCTAATGGTAACCAAATTTTTTTCGTTGTAAAAAAAAAATTCGACGAGGTCCGGTCGAGTCCTCGCGAGTGATCGCGAGAAGTCGATGCCGGAGAGGGTACGGCCGGCATTCGGAGGGTCGGGTGGTTTCTGGGTGTGGGGGGGTGGGGGGGGGGGGGTCTCCAATGCAAGACGCAGCGGGGTTCCGTGGGACGGTCGTCTCACCTTTTTAGTCACCGTAGCGAGGGAGTGAGACGCGCAGCAAGCAAGCGGTAACCTGGGCTCTGAGGTGGGCCGACGTGGCCGCGCTGCGGCGCGACTGGGTTCCCGCTGTGACCCAGCCACGCGACGGGGCTGGAAGGGGTTTTTGAAAGAGGGTGGTTGGCGGTCGAAGGTGAGGAGGAAAAGGCGGAGGTGCGCGGTGGCGCGGTACGTAGCGGCCCGGTGTGACGAAGTAAGAGACGAGGACGAAGGGAGGGAGCGGTAAGGTGGAGGCGAGGGGGGGGGGTGAGGTTAGGTGAGATTCTGATGGTCGTCGTATTCACTGGTGTGGGTCTCGAGCCTGGCTGCCTGGGATGCTTGAGAAGTGTGTATACCAAGGTACCGAGGAACGGGATGGGGGTTGCCTAGCTACCGGGCGAGAGACCCGGCCAAGATACGCCGAGATCTCGTTCCGGCCTCACCTCACCTTTCACCCCCTTCCTCACTCTTCGCGCACTTCGTTCCTTGTTACAGACTCGGTTCGCCACGCGGATGTCTGTCCCTCTCGCTCACCGGCCATCTCGGACGGCCAGGGTCAAACGCGGCGGGTCAAACAACGACGGAAACTACTACGTCCCGAAAAAAAATACGGGCGGCGAAAATTCGCACGTTGGACGGCTTGGAGGGGGGCACGCAATGACAAAGATTTGTACTCTTGACAAAATTTGTTTTGTTCATGGTCCGCTATTGTTTTCTTGTTCATTTTCAAAAAAAATGTTGGGAAAAGAAGAAATATTTTTGTAAAATGGACAATATTTTTGTGAAATGGACAATATTTTTGTAAAATGGACAATATTTTTGTAAAATGGACAATATTTTTGTAAAATAGATAATATTTTTGTAAAATAGATAATATTTTTGTAAAATGAACAATATTTTTGTAAAATGAACAATATTTTTGTTAAAATTAATTTAAAAAAAGAAAATTGTGACCGTTTGTGGACAAAAAAGCGTCGGTATGACTTTTATTATGTGCTGGGAGAATTCGTCCGTTGGGCACCATGGAATGGCGTACTGGAAGAATTTGGTCGCTGGACTTCTTAGAATGGGAATCTGCGAAAGTCGCCGATTTTTTTTGTTTTTTTTTTTTATTTAAAGAAAAAATTGAATGCCTTTTGAGTTTTTTTTATTGTTGAAGACGACCCCGACTTTTTCAGTCGGGGGCTAAAAATACAGATGCATCGTCCTGTAAATTATTTTTTACTTTTTTTTAAGTAGGCATTACGGACCAATTGTTACTCTACAACCTCAATGAACTTGCATGTTTTGTGAGTGAGTAGATGTTTAGTTTCGTTATATGCAACTGTATATGCAATGCACTCTCTTGGACGATCGCGCGATGCGATGGAAAAAAGTTTAGGCGATTGAGAGGCCTTTCTGCAAGGATGATTCTAAAAGTTGGGATGGTCGACAAGAAACATCCATCCCGAGTGGACGAAAGAACTAACATGGTACCAGATTTTTATTTCCAGAAGGAAATTACTGAAATTATCGCAGGCTGGAGCTAGAATTTTATTCACAATAAATCATAATTACTTAATCATAATAATAAAAATGATTGATATTGTAAAAATTATCTTGGATCCAACATGGCCGGTTACTTGAGAGATCGTGCAAAAACGTCTCTACACAGAGAAAAAAATGGTTGGATTAACCAAAAGTTGCGGTTCAATACGTTGAAATCTATTTAAGCGATTATTTGTTTCAATCGATTCAAACAAACTTTTTTTGTACCAAAAAAAGACATTTCAACATATGTCATCGCGCATTGCATAATCCAACCACCTTTTTAACTCTCGAACTATCCGCCAGGCCAAAAAGACGGAAATTATGTGTTTCACAATTTTCGCTACAGTCTGGAGACGATTTCCATACATAGTTCTTCCACATCTAAACAAATAAACTTGTTAGCAGAATATTATCTTACGATATAAATTGGTTGTGAGGACCAAAGACGTCTCCCGACTTTCCGAAAATTAATTAATTTTCCTATTATTCTTTATTATTAATTATTACTATTGTTATCTACTGCCAATATTGATTATTGTCACATACATGAACTACTTCATCCTTTTTGAAGTTACTTATTCATTAATAATTTCTTAATCGTTAATTATTTCAATATTTTTGCACGACTTTTTGCAATCAGGAGTTTAAAAAAAAACTCCACGAAACGGGAAGTTGGATTGCCCTTAACGATTTATTGATCTATTGCATATTTTCATATCATACGTATCGTCTGTAAATACAACATATTATTCACATACGTAATTTATAATTAATAAAATAGAAAATATAAATTGATGATTTATTTTTTTTGTGATAAAGTCTAAATAAACTATAAATAAAATGTCCTGGTTAGCGCGATAATAGCGATGGAACACGAAGCGATTTTTAAAATAGAACTTACCATCTTAAAAAAAAAATAATAATAACAGCCATTTCTCAGCGACAGCTTTTTCTTAGGCACGATACGAGTGTCGCCCTCCGACGGCCAAGACGACAGAGCCGTCGTCTTTAAGAAAGTACCGGAGCAAACTTTCCTGCGACCCTCTTTCGCAACGGCTCTAAGAAACCCGCGTTTCACCGACCTCCCCGCGTCGCCGCGGTGGTAACGTATCCCGGGAGAACGGAGACGGGGTCGTCGGTCGCGTCGGTAAGAAGCCGCTGGAAGGGTAGAAAGAACAAAAAATTATCGAAGAAACTGCCTCCCGCGGTTGATCTTCATCTCGGACTTTTTCGAATAAAGACCAATAAATTATCTTAAATAAAATCAAAAAAATTTACAAACATATGTAAATATTATCAATATATCTTATCAAAATAATTTTCGCATTTCTAAAGATACGAAACCATAAAAAAAAAAATCATTTTTCTCACAATAACGAACAAAAAAAACAATATTTTTAATTTTTTCACATAAAATTATTTATTTTTCCAACGTCACTTTTGCGAAGTATGGAAGGTGTATGTGAGAGTACAGGAGAAAAAATTGTTGTGGTTCATCGGGAACAAAATCCGTAGCGCGTCTCGAGCGCCGATACGGTCGGTAATGGAGGAAAAGAAACGCTTTAAGGATATGAAGGATCTTGAAGAAGTGGCGCCGCCGGTCTCGCGATGTCTCAAGGAAGGAAATAAGAAGCTGCGCGGTCTCCGGGCTGCCTCGAAGCGCCGCGACACCGGAGGGTAGCGCTGCGATATCGGAACGGAGGGAGAGTGAAAGAAAACGAGATTAGACACGGAGCTACTCCGAACGCTCTCACATTTCCTTTCTATATATTTTGAAAAGTTGGGTTTTTTTTTGTTTGTTCCAATTTTCGGGAATGCAATTTTTTGACAATATAATGTATTATTTGCATATCTCATGGACTGAGGCCTCCTCCCAGTTATCCTCTGATAACAATTTTCCTTTTATATTATTTTGGTTCTGAACTTGTGACGAATTTCCGGTACGACGTCACTTCCGGTTGAAAAATCAGATTTTCAAACCGGAGGTCACGTATTTCCGGTACGACGTCACTTCCGGTCGAAAAATCAGATTTTTAAACCGGAAGTTAAGTGTTTCCGGTGCGACGTCACTTCCGGTCGAAAAATTACACTGTAAAAAATGTCTGCATCGAAATTAATGTACTTGTATTGGAAGCTTTTATGCATAAACTAGTATATAAAATTTAATATACAAATGTTGTGTAATACGAATGTACGGTAAATAAAAAATAATAAAAAGTGGTATTTTTAATAAAAGTACTTTAATAGTACTAAATGTATTTAAAAATTACTTTAAACCTACTGTAATTTTACATAATATTTGTACATTAAATTTAATATACTAGTTTATGCATAAAAGCTTCCAATATCGGTACAACAAATTAACAATTTTTTTTAACAGTGTATATTTTCAAACCGTAAGAGACGAATTTCCGGTACGACGTCACTTCCGGTCCAAAAATGAAATAGAGTATTTTCACAATAATGGCTATTCTACGCTTGATTATTCGAAACGTTGACCCGATTTTTTTGTTTTTCCACAAAATATGTAATTTCGTTATTTGCCGGGTTGCTGGAAGCGCCAGGGGGGGGGGGGGGTAAGCAAGCGAGTCAGCGTGGACCGGGGATCTAGATACACACTCAAGTAACACCGTATTCGAGACTCGTCGGAGAATTGAGAAGAACCACGTAGCTGAACTTTAGCTCTGTCTATATTAAACTTTTCGAATGGAGCCACGCTATCTCGCACGTACGGTTGCTCCCTCTCTCATCCGCTATATCTCACGTTCCTTCGCGCAGCTCCGCCGTGGCATGCAAATGTTTAGCATGTAGATGAAGATCTTGGGTAATCAAAGGCTCGGCAGCCCGGAGCTGCCCCCGGGGGCCCACTTCGTCAAGTCTCACTTATTTCAGTGAGGCCGCGCGTACGCTTAACGAAGATTCCCAGTCGACCCCGCTCATTTCTCCTCCCTTTATCAAGGAACCGTTTCATTCACGATTGTGTGTCTGAGAGTCTTTCCGAGTTCCCCTAAATTTAGCAACCCTCCCGGAGGGCGGATAGCCTCTTATCACTCTCCCTCACCGTCCCCGTGTAAACACTAATTAAAAGAAACCAGTTATCAAGCCACTTATCATCCACCCGCGCGATCCTGCAAACTTGGGCCTGGCTTTGAACGATCCAACGCAAGCGGAAAGAAGAAAATTGGTCGAAAAAAAAAAAAAAAAAAAAATGGACAACATGTTCCATATCTGAGGAACATTGTACATTTTTTCAGATTTTTTTCGATCTGCTTGTAGCTCAAATTTTGAATTATACCAAGTTTCATAGAAAAAAGCTTCCTCTATGAGGAAGCAAAAGATAAATAATTTTTAAAGTGCTGATAAAATCCAGTTATTGAGCCAGTTATCATCCCCAACGCGCGATCCTGTAAACAAGGCTCTGTCTTTGAACGATCCAGCGGAAGCGGAAGAAAGAAAATTGAATGTTAGGCAATTCAATTCTTCAAATGAAGAACTGAATTGTTCATAAAAAAAAACAAACTGTGAAAACAATAAACAACATGTTCCATTCTGAGGAACATTGCACATTTTTTCAGATTTTTTTTCGCCTTTCTTGTAGCTCAAATTTGGAATTGTACCAAGTTCGATAGAAAAAAATATATATATATTTTCAACGTGCTGGTAACATCCAGTTATCAAAAACCACACATTGTACACTATTTTCAGATTTTTTTCGACCCGCTCGTAGCCTAAATTTTGAATTCTGCCAAATTTGATAGAAAAATGATAAATTATTTTGAAAGTAGCTCAAGGACTTAGGTCGATAGGCAATATACATATGTTCTCACGACAATCAACGTAACGTCATGCCATGTACCAAAAATGCATCCATCTGGCATATTGTCAATAAATCCACTCCTCCTACAACTTATCATTAAAGTACCGACAAAAACCAGTTATCATCCCCCACGCGCGACCCTGTAAACAAGCCCAGTCTTCGAACGCCCCAACGGAAGCGGAAGGAAGAAAATTGAATGTTACCGTTCGCCCAAAAAAAGGAACGTCACTCATCCTCACCCCTCACATATGCTTTCTCTTTTTCACCGCGCGAAAGCTCCTGATAAGTTCCAGCGCGGTGTATATAATCGAGAAACGTGGAACGAGAATGATTCGGTACTCCGCCACACTCAAAATGGTAGAGTTTCACCCCTCCCCCCCCCCCTGCAAAATCCAGTCCCCATAATCGTCGGACAAAAAGTAATTTCCCCATCGAAAGGGGACGATCGTCGGCCCGCTGCCGGACACAAAGGGTGATTTTGTATGGAGGTGGTCGGCGTTCTGGCGACAATGCCACCCCCTCCCCCCCGTCCACCCTCACCGGTGGCCATAGGGGTGGCAGTGACCAGTGTGCGTAACGACCACCGGTCTCTTTCCACCCCTTTCGAATCTGTCTGCCGCCCTGCCGCTCGTTTTCCACCCTCTCCGCCTGCCTCTCCAACCCTTCGGCGTCCTCCCTGGCTTCTGTCCTCTTATTCCACCCCCTTCGAGCTCCGACTCTGCCGACCCTGGAAGCCTCGTCCTCTTTCGTCCCCTCGCCCTCCCCCTGGCAAAGCGCGTTCCATTGCGCTCAGGCGCGCGCCACGTGCGTCGCGTCCACCCCACCGGCGGGAGGAAGACGCGGGGGTAGTTATAAGCCGGACACGCGTTTACACGGCGCGTATGGGCTATCTGGGGCTCTGGGACACTTTTTTTTCACTGGCCGACTATTCGCGGCAGCGCCGCGGAGAAACTTTTTTTTATTCTACAACCAGAATAATTATTTATTTGACGGTCAGTGTTTGTTTGGTTTAAGTAAAATATTTATTTGGTTTAAATAAATATTTATTTTAATGAAATAAACGGTGGCCGTAAAATATTTATTTTTTTCTGGATGTATTTTATCTTTTTTTTTTGCTTCCGTTTTGGATATGCTTCGGATAGGGCCGACTTTTTTTTGTCATTGGCGGGCATTTTGGTGAATGACACTTTGAGGCTGGGAGGTCGAAAACAATAGACACTTGAATTTCTTTAATATTTTATGCGGATTTTATTTTATTTTTAGGCGAATTTGAATTTCAAAAAAAAATCGTGAACAGGCTGGTCTCGCACATTGTTTTTAGCGATTTGGGCCAAAAAGTTTGGCGCACTTGGTTTGTTAACGACCGATGATCTCTATTGATTTTGGGAGATTTTATCGAGTTGCTAAAATTTTCTAACATTTTTATTTTGTCATTTTTTATTTAATGAAAAGTCAGCAGTTTACATTGGAGCCAGACTTTTCGTGTTATGAGGTCGATACGCATTTACACGGCGCGTATGGCGTATGTGAGGCTCATGGATACTTTTTTTTCACTAGCCGACTCTTCGCGTCAGCGCGGTGGAGAAATCTTTTTTTATTTTTTTTTTACTTCCGTTTCGGATATGCTTCACATAGGGCAGACTCTTTTTTGTAATTTTGTCTCTGCGAATGCCACTTTGAGGCTGAGGTAGAAACCGGCAGATACTTTACTTTTAGTCATTAATATTTTATACGGATTTTATTCTATTTTTTGTCGGATTTTAATATTTTAAAAATCCTGAACGGGCTGACCCATAATTTTTTTTAACTACTTGGGCCAAAAAGTTGTCCACACATGGTTTATTAACGACCCAAGATCTCTATACATTTTGCCGAGAATCTATCGAATCGTAAAAATGTTATAACATTTAAAAAATGTTTATTCCATGAAAAGTCAACATTTTTACCTCAGAGCCAGACTTTTCGTGCCGAATATTAAACTAGGAGCAACACAGCTGGTGGATTCACGATCAGTGGGGAAAAATATTGTGGACATAGTAACGAAGGGAAGACCAATGACAAAAATGTATGGACATTTTTTTATAACCAATATCGCGAAAATTAGCATAAAAAAAGTTTTTTTGCGGAAATA
>JAPYZC010003219.1:0-16798 GCA_030522665.1 Ichneumoninae sp. A BG-2022a | reverse complement strand
TATTAATATAAATATTTATATTATTATATATCATATTACATTATATTATATTATCGGCGCGCTAGGAAATCAACTGTCTGCGAAACGTGACAGCTATCAATAATTTCGTTGGAGCAACGTTGCTAACTTCTGTGCCTCAAAATTATAGCATGAACTATGCATGTGTAATTCGAGCGGACGTGACCTACACAGAGTTGTTTCAATTCTACTCTGAATTCGTACAATTTCATACCGGATTGAAACAATAACATGTTACCTTGACAGTCTTGCTGTCGTTGTTTCAATATCATATTGAATTGTAAGAATTGAAAGTGGAATTGAAACAAACATTTTTTTCTTCGGCAACCCGCAAGCAGATTTTTTTTTCAGTGTATAGGGGAGAGCGGGTCAAAACGGGATAATGAGACAAAACGCAATTTTCCAATAACTTTCGGTTGGTGACGATGGTGGTTCGTGGAGCAAAGCGGGATTGAAGATCCGGATGTATCGTTGGGACAAAGTGGGACATCCAAAAATTATTGGAAAATTGAATTTTACTCCTCATTATCCCGTTTTGCCCCGCGGTGCAATTTTCCCCTCTCTTCCCTACTATCGTGTCAGTGGAAGACGTCATACGGGTCAGGAATTTTTTTTTCGTTACTATAAGAAACGATTCGTTTCGTACAATGAAATTTGCTAAATAACTCGTTACTAAAATTACAATAAAAAAAATTTTGATAGTCCTTGAATGAATTTGAATCAAAGGAACCCCTCAGTGATTAAAATCGCTATCGAACTTTTAATTCTCCCCACCCACTTTCGTCGCGAACTCGCGCGTAGTTAATTAATGAAAATAACAAAATTCGGCAAATAACTACGAATCAATGTATACGTTAAGCGCAGCAATTGTACAATACACGGTAAAGTGGTCTCCGGCAAATTTTATCGGCAGTACATTTTTGCCCGAGGCTCAGCGGAGCTCCCCTGCACATATACATATACATATATATTATAACGAGGTTACGATAAATTCACCGCTTAAAACGTCCCGCGAGCTTGCGCTCACGGATACGCCGGTCCCCGAATATTTTCCGTTTCGTTTAGCGGATATATACATTCGTTGCCGTGACTCTCTCCCCGGCAACGCCACCCAAGGTTAGTTGTTGTCTGGTTTGCTCCGGGGGCTATGAGGGTGATACGACAACAGGGAACAGCAGGAAACGATATTCGCGTTTTGTGCCACTAGCGGGTTTTCCGCGATCACGGAGGAGAAGCAACAACGCGAGAGAGGTACGAGCCCGGAGCGACAGCGAAAGGAGCGACATAACATGCGTGTCGCCCGTGTCCCCCGGCAAGGATCCACTCTCACCCACCTACAATTTCCTCTTTACTCTTGTTTCCCCACATTTTTACCCATCGTCGAGCGAAATCCGGAAGGATAACAGCTTTTTCCCATATACGTTTCAACCTAAGCGGGTATATCACGATCCCTCTTGCTATAAAATACAAATAAAAAAAAGCTATAAAAATATTTTTAAAAAGTTGTAAAAAAAAAAAAAAAAAAACAAGGAGAACACAGAATCTCTGGCTTTGCAGCGAACCTTGGTGCGACGGTACGGCGAGCCGCTGCTAAATGGATATCTGCACTCGACTGCTAAATAATTTTTATGCTGACGGGGGAAAATGTCGTTGCTGGAAAATTTTTTAATTGACGTGTCATGCAGGTATCGTTACGAGCGACGTACGAAGGGGCTCGGGGATGAGCATGCTCGGGAATTTCCCGTGCCTTTTTCCTCGAGGGATATTAACGAGCACGTCGATCGATTCCCGACGCTACACGTATAATCGTAAACAGACACAGACAGTTTGAGCTGTGTACCGTACACGGGATCGTCGAGGAGGGTACACAGCGACGGGAGAGCCTCGTGGAAAGCGCTTACCCTCGACTATTTCGTTCGTGCTGGAGTCTCATCGTTGTAACCCTTTAATTACCCCTTGGGGGAAGTCTCACGAGTCTCCGGCGAAAGTTTACAGTCGAAGTTGTGTGCAAGCTTTGCAAAAGCCCCCGAGGCTACGCTACCAAGAAGGCCATGGAAAGAAATGAGGGTGGCGAAGAGAGGCGAGGGGGAGAGAGGGGCTTCGGAAAAATGTGAGAAAAAAAATTAATTGCTCTATCGCACGCGACATCCGGGAAAGTACCTCAACGATTTTTCCGCAAACGATTATTGTGAATTATCGGACAGTTGGCCGTGCATTTTTTTTCTTTTTTTTTTTTGTTAGCTACCGAGTCTGCTTCGCAAGGTCTTAACGTGAAAAATAAATACAAACTTTCGACGTCATCTCTGATCCAAATATTAAACATATTAATAGACTAACTTGGCAATACTCCTCGAATATTTTGGAGTATGCACACGCAGGTTATACTTTTTACTTATCTATTTATTTTTAACTAACAATAATAAATTGCAATCATAAGTCAAATTGTAAAACGGCGCAGCCAACGCATCGGGAATAACCATGCTGAAGGACTTCGGTCAATGGCCAGTTGGCCCCCCCCTAAGTTATTGTAACGAATAACAAAAATAGAGCGCGATTTCTACACCGAGAAAAAAAAATTATTTGACGATCACCGTTTATTAAGATTAAGTAAAATATTTATTTGACGTAAATAAATATTTATTTAAATCAAATGAATATTTTACTTAATCTTAATAAACGGTGGCCGACAAATAATTTTTTTTCTGGGTGTAAGTTCGGCCAATAAATGCCTATTACTACCACTGCTGTGAAAAAAAATCTCATCAAAAAAAAAAAAAAACCTCTGTACATCTGACGGCTCACATCGGAAGACACGTTGTGAGAAGGAAAAAATATGAGAGTAAATTATTTGAACGTCCTCAACGCTGCGCCGGCAAACGTCATTATCTAGCCTTCGACGTCGCAACGCGATTTTCAATTTCCGTTTCAGACGAGTAAAAACAAGATAGTAAAAAAAATAAAGGAACAAGTGCGGTATGGCAGGAGATTGAGAAAAAAATCATATATATATATGTATATATATATATTTCTATATATAGGTATAGATATATCGTTGGCGACGTACCGGAGCACATACCTCGACAGCGCGACCCTTCCGACAACCTCGCATCGTTTCCCGTTCCAGTGTACGCGCCCCGCGCGGCAACAGCCGAAGCTGCATTCAGCTATTTCTATTTACCGTACACCGGGATACTCGATTTATTACGGTCTATCCTCGTGCGCGGACAACATACTGGATGTTTTTCGTGATAAATCCTAGCTCCGCTCGGGCTCAAGCACGCGGGGCAATAGAGAGAGGAAGAGAGAGCTTCGATATCCGCAATATTGCTTCTCTGCCTTTGGTCCGATGATTCCTTGGCTTTGCCCGCTGTTCCGGCGCCCCTCGCTCTCTCGGTTATCCAGAATTTTTTTTTACCAAGTAAATAAAGAGACTGAATATTGGTGGTTATTAAAATCTAGAAAGGGCAAATTCCGCTCGTGATATACAAAAATCTCGACGAAGGCGCGTGCGTGCGGAGGGTCGTGATACGGATGAAAAATTCATAAAATTGTTTACCGTATTTTTCGCGCGCGAATTCATATTTGGTTTTCAACCTTTTTTGGAATCGAATCGCTCGAGAGAGAAAATGGAATGGCAAATAATAAAAAAAATCACTCCTCGTGCTTTAAAAATGACCGGTCGTTTCTATTCGTTGTTAAAAACTACAACATATGACGGTGGCCATCGTGATGTTTTGTGGCTATGGCCATAAAGGTTTCACGATTTTTCAGCCACGCGGCGCACCACTACTGCGAACACCTGTAGTAATGTTAGTAATTCTTATTTTCCGTGCTGTAGAGAGAAATATGGCTATACCGCAAATTTACTCTGCACCCAGAAAAATAATTTATTTGAAGGTCACCGTTTATTTGGTTTAAGTAAATTATTTATTTGATTTAAATCAATATTTATTTAAATCAAATAAATACTTTATGTAACCCAAATAAACGGTGGCCGTCAAATAATTATTTTCTGTGTGTCTTCATCGACGTATTAACTTATCGGAAATCGTTATTTTTCGGTTTGCAATGTAATGTGTAAATAATATGTAAACCACCATGCCGATTTCCCAAATAGTACAACAAACACGCTACACTGAGAAAAATAGATGTTCCGTTTAATCAAGACACGGTGACAAACATTCAAAAGTGCTGTCTGGTTTGTACAACAAAAATATCAGTTTGAAGCGACAAATTTTGCATCGATTGAAGCAAATAATCGTTTGACAAAACAATGCTTTATTTGTACCAGACAAACAAGAGCTTCGAACGTATGTCACCTACACTTTCAGTTAATTCAACTATTTTTATTGCTCAGTGTACACTGACAAGAGAAGGATCTAATTAATATGACTATATCGCTTGAGAGATATTATCATAGCACGTAGTAGTAGGGAACTAGGGCGCCATCTATGGTAGGAAGTACCGGATTTACAAGAATTTTTCGTAAATATTATGGTAAACATTTTTGGAAAATCTGGGACTTTCCGCCATAGGTGGCGCCCCAGTGCCCTACTACTATGTGCTATGGTAAGTTTTCTTACATGATTGATAGTTTTTACTAGCTCCTTCTCTCAGTGTGGACTCCGAATGCTTCGGATACCTCATACTCATGGCTATAATTCCAGGTTTAATACCCTACAATTATACCGGCAGTGATAGGTGTGCGTCTCTGGCAGTGCCCAAAATCAAGCAGTACCGCTCGCGGTCAGTACTTGGATGGGTGACCGCTTAGCCGGCACTGGCTGGCGTATCGAATCGTGGAGCGAGAGGCATTTTTCTCAGAGATTGGTGATCACCCTGTAGGAACACCAATCTCTAGGGACAGATCCGTCTGTGTATGGGCAGGTTCTCTGCAGTTTCGCTCTCGTGCGAATGCGACACAGTAAGAGGGTAAATCGGCTGCGGACGTAATCCGCGGTGGGGGGGGGGGGGGAGGGGGGGGGGGTGAGTAAAAGCGAAAGGACCCCATTATAGATGGAACGCATGGGGGAGACCTGGGACAAAAGCAACAAAAATCCTTTTTTATTTTTTTACCAATAAAACTAACCCTTCGGCATCCAATGGTGTATCATTAACCTACTCTTAGGTATTTAATTAAAACACCGCCCCTATAAACACAGACGCAATCGCGTAAGAATTTGGGCTACGGTGGGGTCAATTGTAACGGATAGTCGGGTCATTTGTAACATCCTTCTGCACCAACGAAAAATGTAAATCTGAATTTAAACAATTTTTAAACTTAAAAATGTATTAATCTGCTAAGCCATTTTGGCCGGCCTAACTGTACAGCCCTACTATAAGTATTTTAATCTACAATTGGTTGGTTAGAAATTATAAGATCGTTATTCGCTGATTGCTTAGAATGTAAGAGTAAAATAAATAAAATATATTGGTATTGGTATTAGAAAAAAATTGATTATTGCTGGTACAATTGACCCGGATCGACTGTCACAATCTACCCCACACATGATTATTACCAACGTTACTGTAGCAGGTTAATAACTAACTGAAACGGATCGTCTCAGCGAGCAAAATATTCCACAAAAATGTACCTTTCAACTCGTTGTGTTTGTTTGCACTAATATTTTGTAGTGTCCCGTAGCTGACGCGAATCGCACAGCCGAAAAATCACTTCTGCACTGGCGAATCACATTTGGTTTCGGCGAATTGGTATTTTTGAAAACTCAGCTATGAGGTGATTGAATGGCTATAAGGTGCTGTCTATAATGTTGCTCACTTCATATCCGACACGTCCGATCATGCGCAGCGTTTCGCGGCCTTTTGTTACAATTGACTCGTGTTACTTTTGTCCCCGATCTCCCCTAGTAAAAAAATACATAAAAAATATTGTAGAATTATGTACATGACGAAGCTCGAGCGAATAACGCAAGATAACTGATTCGGTCTTCACAGTTCTTCTATTCTTCTTTCACTTTTCCGATACTCTTCTAATTAATTATGAACCATGACAGCTGTCGGTTACCTACCGGAGGTTCAACACGTAGCGCGGCCGCACGGAGGTCTCAGCTGGTATATAATAACCCTTCGAGCGGCGCATATTGCAGACTCTTGGAAACAGGCAGACGGCAAGGGGTTGCATGCGGTCCCGTTAATTTCATTCGCGCCGAGACCGCAGCAGCGGTAACAGCAGCTCCTTTTCAGAGACCTTTCCCGCGATGAACCCGCTCGAGAGAGAGAGGAAACGAAGCCGTACCGGAGGGAAAATAAAGAAAATAATAAGGTATGCAGGTCCGCGCCGTCGACCTCTGGACCGCGAATAGAAACGACGATTATACGTGTACAGGTGGGATATAAGTCGAGAAATAAAGGGAAGGAAGAGGAAAGGGGACTTGCCGGAGGAAACCGGCGAGCTCGATAAGACAATGAGACGAACGCTTTTTGTGTCATGAAAAACAAAAATATATATATATTTTTTAAACCGTACAGACAATTGCTGTATGAACGCTTAATTATATACTGCAACAAGAGGTAAGGAAAAAATCTCTGGGTTTCCGCGCTGAAAAACTCGTGCGCTTTGTATACAAGATATTTTTAACCCCATTAATATTAACTATGTACAATAAATAAACGGGTATGCTCTCGCGAGCATGAATTCAGAGTAAATAATCTCCTCGTGCCCGGTTCATATTAACTCCCTTTTGTAAAATTTCGTAGATTCGCCGATAATTACATAGCGGCAGGCGTGACGGTGTTGTTAACGGAGGGGAATTAAAAGAGCACCATGAGCATAGATTATAACAGAAAATATAATTCGTCGATAATTATATATCACGTTTAATGACGGCATGGGCGAACATACAGGACAGGTGGGCAGAGGTACGGGAGTTTCACAGGCGCGAACATAATTTTCGAAAGTAATCCGGAAACCCCGCGAATTGTAATTACATTTGTGGTCTATCGGCAAAACTCCTATAACGTATAATGCAATATTCCGACTATCAAATTGATCGAATATCGAAGTTCCGCAGCCGATATTGCTTCTGGTGTTTACTGACTGTTGAATTGCAACAGATTTATTCGGTAATGAGAATCCGCTGCTTTGTATAAATTTTCGTCTTGATATTTAATTAATTATAAATAGAGAAAAAATTATACATTTCTTTTATTTGTTATTATTTAACGTCGCATAAACTGCTATGGACATTAGCGACGATATATATTTTTATATATCACTCCTGTATTTATCATTATTTAATCCCAAATTTAGTCTGTGAAAAGTAGGTTGTTGTAACTCGAGCGCCTCGGGCGCTCGCTATAGACTATGGGATTTAGAAACCGGAAATTTAGAGATCTGGACATTCGGTATTCCGGAAATACTTACGTACAGTTTGAAAATCTTAGTTTTGGCCCGGAAACGTCATACCGGAAGTGACGTAATTCTGGTATAGCGCAATTTCCGGTCGAAAATAGTTATTTGTACGGCAAGGGCGTAGAAAGGGCGTTCTTGACGAGTGTGAAAATGCCACACGAGCCGAAGGCGAGTGCGGCATTCACACGAGTCAGAACTCTCTTTTCTACGCCCATGTCATTCACATCATTTGTCTTAACAAATTCACGAAAATCATGCTCTGCGTTCCCGTTAAGTGTGCGTAGAAAGGCACTTTTCCGCTCTACTGCGGGAAAAAATACCATATTGCGTTTGTACGCATGCACAGTATTTTTTCTTTACTCAGGCATGCAAAATCCTCGTTTGCGCACCATTCACAGGCATGCAAAATCGCTGATTCCCGCATGATACGCAAATGCGATGCGCAAAATACTTTCACCGGTGCGCAAAATGCCTTCACCAGTGCGCAATAGTACATTACGATACTAGTGCGATAAAACTTTTCGAGTATCGTACGAAATTTTATTTCACAAGGTGTGAAAATGAGGTTATACGCACGCGAAGCGTGCGTAAAACCGCATTTTACGCACCGAGTGAAATAAAGTACTTTGCGCACTGTTACCAAGCGGTTGCTATGGTACCATCGAGGCGACCGAGGCGCCACAGGCATGTGCCATTGGGCATGCCTGTGAATGGTGCACAGTTTGGATCTTGCATTGCCTTCGTAAAGAAATATACTATTCCCGCACGCGATGTGAAAAAGTGCCTTTCTGCGCACACTTCATAGCAACGGAAAGCGGGATTTTACGTGCATGTGTTAAGAATGAGCGATTTTTCAAACTGGAAGTGAGGTAATTTCGGATTTTTCCGGATTTGTGGACCGAAAGTGACGTACATATCTGTTTTCTGAAAAATAACCGCATTATTGTGCAAAACTCATCGAGATGCGCAGGGTAGAACCAGAATAGGATAATAGGAGAATAGTTATCAGAGCCCGGAATGGAGGGGCGAATTCCTGGATTCTCAAAAATTTGGACAAACACAATCAAACAATCAAAGAAAAAGCTTTCCAAAATATAGATAAAATACAAAATTATATAAAATAATACAACATAATATCATACATTACAGGCTTTTATTTGAGTTCAGTTCAGAATCTGTTACGAATTGTTACGTCCAGACAAAATGACTAGGCTCTAAAATATTTTATACACTTTTACAACTCGGTCATACCATTTCTCCAGAGCACTGAGACATTACATTCGATAAGCATCACAGTAAAATTGCACTCTCCCGTAACGGTCCGTTCGTTTTTATTAATCCAGCGCCAAAGCTCTTAAAACGGTAAAAAATATTTTACTGCAAGCGTCGTGGTTAATCGACATCGGGTGACGCGGTAGTTGTTGCTGTTACCGGAGGTAACAGGAGTAATTAACACTCGGGAAAGCCTCGTGTACTGAGTACTGTGATAATACAACAATACCAGTCGGAGTAAAATTCCGGAATCGTCACTCCACGCCTCACGGCATCTTGCTATTATTACAATAATAATAATACGACTAATATGCGCTCACGTATGGCCTCGACTCTCGGTGTCTCGTATTCGCGAGTGAGAAAAGGGCAGGGAACGAGCGAGACGGAGATAGAGAGAGAGAATCGCTAAGCTCTTCAAACCACATGCAGCAGCCGCAGCCGCCAACGCCGACGAGGGGGTATTTGTACCGACGAAAATAAATCACGACGGGAAGCGTACTCGGTGTGTCCACGTCCGAGTAGAAGTCGTCGTCGTCGACGCGGGCGTTCGTGCCGACGGCCGGGCACCGGGACGCGCTTTCGTCCAGTATGTCCATGTGTGAGTGTGTGTGTGTGTGTATGTGCGCTATGCCTGACCCACATTTTCGTTTTAAATAACGCGTACGTGTGTACCGCGAGATAGTCGGAGACCCTCGGATTCTCGACGACGACGAGGCAAAAGCCATTGCACTCGCCGCGTGACCCTCACGGAGTGGATGCGGTTTTTCCTTTTCCGGCTTTTATCCGGAAGAGTCGAGTGAAAATAAAAATATCGGGACAAATTAGAGAGACGGAGTTATTCTCGAGACCAAGCTCGAGAATAACAAAGATATGTAATAAAAAATGTGGAATAATTTTTTTTTATCGTTCTCGATGAAGTGGAAAAGAAATGAAGGAATTGCGACCGTCGAGACGAATCGTCGCTACGTTAATTGGGGGTGAAGGCGAAAAACGGGGAACGCCGTACAGTTCCTAGGAAAAACGTGCTGTGGAAAAGTGTTCAGAAAAAAAATGCATCGAAAGCGGATACAATCGTGTGAATGCGAGCTACGATGTAGCTCGTAGATCTCGGCGAAGTAAAAGCTGTCCAGCATTTTTCTCCGAAGCGAAATTTTTTTCTTGGATACACTCGGAACAATTATTTGGAATTAAATTTTTCAGCGGTAAACAGTTTCGCCGGCAACACATTCATAGTTCCGGACTCATTCGAGCGACCTTTATTTCTCCGCGTCTGCCCTAATTATCCCTCGTCCGAATGACTGTCTCAGAGGGTATGCGGTTTTGGACGGTATTACGTATACATAGGCACCCTCGTCACGGTCATTCATAGCCCGGACATTGCGGCCGCGGCTGTCCCGAACGCTCTGTTCTTTTTACCTCGCGCTCTCCGAGAGCCGTGTATATTTTACCTCGCTAACGAACCTACGACCGTATATATACCTCACCCCTCGTCACGGCAGGACGCGGCGCTGAAAGAGGTTGAGGTACGAGAGAGACCGAGAGGTGGAAGAGAGTTAGGGTGTACAAGGCGAAGCGGCTGCGGTGCGTACGAAACGAGGAATGGCAAAGGGTGCGGATGAGGATGTCCCCGTCGCACGCGGGGCACAAAAAATAATGGACGTCATTACAGAGCGGAGATAATGGGCCGAGAGGCGAAGTGGTTTTCGCTCGCAGCAGTACCAACAGTACTGGTGGTAGTATCCACACAGGCTCGAGAACTCAAATCCTTATTTATACCGTTCACACACGCGGGGCTCTTATTTTTCTCCCCTTTCTGTAAATCTCTCTCGATAGTTTTTTTTTCTACCAAAGACACTGGAGCTTTTCATTAGCTGAAATATATTGGGTCTCGACTTTTAATTTGTCACTTCTGTTTTTGCGTCGATCGAACAATTAATCGACGATTCAATTAAGCTGATTGACCAGCGGCGGAGCCGCAGATCGACGATTAAAAGCTCGTTCTCTTTCTTTCTCTGCGTCGTGTTCTTTTTGAATATCTGTGTGTTGTAACGTAACAGCTTTATCGCTTGTTCTTTGTACTGGGTTGGTTGGGTTTGATAGAAGCTCGGGCGAGCGAGAAATATTTGTAGATATTCGTGGTTGGGAAACAAGTATTTTTTTTAAACAATATATATTATCATAAAATTCAAGTGCCTTTTTTTATCGACGCGCAACTTATCGATTTCGGTGAAGAACGTCGGTACTGAAAGATAAACGCAGGATATTATACAAGATATGGTATCATGCGGTGAATGAACAAAAGATTTAATTTCATTGTAACTTTAAATAATTGGTTTATGAAAATCTGCATATTGTGCTGCGTGAGAGGAGTTTCGAGATTAGGTTCCAAACGAGACTTAATTTCCGTTTCAGAGATAACATTTACTTGAAGCTATTCCGAAACAGATTACTTTTACTATATTGTATAGGTAACACGGCTAAAAACGATTATTTACTGACCGAATAATTTTTATTCGGTTCGCCGATTTACCGATTCGCTTCTAGATTATTTTCGATTCATGCAAGCAATTACAAACTTTTATTTACGCGACAATTAACTAAATTATTTCATTAAAAGTCTGCCGTGCTTGTAGTCGACAGTCATTTACATCTCGGCACATTTACATCGCTACCACTCATAATTCTACCAGAAGGTGAAAAAGCTCCACCAAACCCAAAATAAAACTCTACGGACTTAAAATAAAACTATACCCGAACGGAAATAAAACTCTACGGCTACAGGAATACAAGGCTACCGTCTGGCCTTGTATTCCGGTAGAGTTTCATTTCAAGTCCGTAGAGTTTTATTTTGATTCCGGTAGAGTTTTATTTCAAGTCCGGTAGCGTTTTATTTTGATTCCGGTAGAGTTTCTTTACTTTCTGGTAGAGTTGTGAGTGATAGACATGTCAATGGTAGAGATATAAATGTGCCCAGGAATCGTGTACCTTTCTAGAGCAAGGCTCTCGACGAGGGTCTTGTTTCGCCGACTACAATTTCTTAAATAACGTTCTCCAAAAGGGCGTAAAGAATGTAAAAATTCCATTACTTCGGTGCCACCAATCTGCATGAATAAAGAAGAGAGAAAAATCATTTCTCTTACCCAACGGAGAAAGAGGCTTGGCTGTTGACCCAAACGGTTAATCGCCAATTCGAGTCCGCGTTGTCGTCACATTTCCCTTCATCTACTAAACATCAAAAAAGTTGACGCTGACGTAGCATGGAAGGCGAATAAGATGAGAGTTCAATTTAAATTTCGTGGCAGTCGATTATAGCGAAAGCTCGTGCTCTGCTACAGGTCCGTTGTTCAGTGTACTAATCGGTCGGTTAGTCGAGACTCTTGCTGACTTTGCCCATAGAGCATGTAGGGAGTTGAGACTGCAAGCGCAAGGGTCGAGTGGTGAGGTGGTTCTCGCTGAGGGACGAACGTTTGCTGCCGCTGCTGCTGCTGCCGCTCTGGTACGGTAAATTGCGTCCCATTTCTCACTAACTTTTTCAATTTATCGCGACTAGCACGAGCTAATTACAACCAAATGACTTTTGCCGTGCTAGCGCCGGGAGCCGCAACGCGTCACTCAGAGCGCGTTGCAAAAACCTCATATTCCCCCTCCCTCCGTCCCTTTACCCGCCGGTCACGAAGAGCAGCAGCGAACGCTAACTCTCTTCTGGCACCTACAGCCCTTCGCCGCTATGACACACCCTCTGCACTCTATATATACACATATATATACGCATATACGGTAGCCAACGCTCGTTCCAACTTCTGCCTCTGACGTTGGCCGTTGACATTTTCATAGGTACCAACGCACAATGGGCCATAGCTGCACACACTGTACTCTAACCCCGCTCATGGGGTTGCGTCATCGCCCTTCTTTTATTTTTCCTCCCTCGTTCAATGCGCGACAACATTTCACCTCACCGTTATGTATGAGGCAATTTTTTTTTTTTTTTTTTTTTTTTTTTCTCCACTTCGCGGAAAATATCGGCGTTCGCGAGACCGTCGATACTGATGGATGCAGAGAGAGAGAGAGAGAGAGAGGCGAGCGCCGGCCAACGATACCGGGAAATTTCAAAACTCCGGCAATTGGATTAAACAACGACGAAAGGGGAATAAATGGAAAAAAGCATGCGCGCGGGTCGACCGTAATTTTGAAGGCGAAAAGGCTTGAGGGAGATTGAACGACAGTGGTTTTTTCATTTATTTTCTATTGAGCGTGAGAGAATGTTAAAGCCGAGAGTTTCCATTGCAGCTAGGGCCAATGTCAGTTGCCAGCGTGTTGAATTTTTGAGGAACAATATTACGGTGGAATAAAAATTCAAAAAGGCGTCTCTGTCGTTGAACGAAAAACGTCACGCGCTGACCAGCCGAATTGTGCAATGTGGGTATGCGTCATGTTCACTCGCTGGAACACCGCTGCGACGAGGGAACGTGATGAAAATAGTGGGAAAATACAGATTTTGCGTTGGGGAATCTGCACGCTGTCCTTTCCATGTTTTCTTTTTTTTTCTTTTTTATCCAGTGCGCAGACAACTTTGTAGCACGCGGACCAACGGTAAATGTTTAATCAGGACGGTTTCTCTTTGCATCACTGAAAATCAGTCCGGGTACAGGGTTAGTAATTAACGTGCGAATGCGATCTTTCGCTATGCTCGCTTTGCATGGAAAAGCGTAAATGATGACTTTTTATCTGGAAATTTCAAATGCGTATCATGTAAAAAAAATAGTTTGAAAAGTAATTAACGGTATCGGAAGGTTTTCTTAAATAAACTCTTTCTGAAATTTCAAACATATGTGCGTCGCAATTTTAGAGTCGAGTAGATTTTTGTAAATTTCAGGCAAATGACTTGTAATTTTAATATCTCGCATTTTTATTTTACGAAAAAGTACATTAAGAACATGTGAAACACGTTCGCAGCGTGTCTCTCTCGGTCCGCCGAGAGCGCCAGTATGTTGTGTCTCTCGCACTCCATCCCGAGTAGAAATTTTCACCCCTTACATCGGGCCCTGTTCAGGTCCTTAGAAGATCTGATCAGGGCCCGATGTAACGCTCGAAAATTTCTACTCGGGATAGTGTTTCACATGCTCTTAATGTTCAATTGATGCAAGTAATGTAATCAAATTTCAAGTTTTAGTACAATAAATTTACGATTTATTTTTACAGTGTAGAACAGAGAGTCGTAACCCGGGAATACAGTAGTAGGCAATTGAAGTGGAACAAGGTGATTTTGGCGAAAGTATACGTGAAAGGGTCCAACTTTTACCAAAACTGGCGAAAAATATCGTGGTCCACTTCAATTGCCTAGTAGGTACTTATCGCCCGGTAAACATCGGCTTTAGTGTCAAGATTCTTATAAAGATAATAAAAGTACGACGAAAAAATTACGGTAAAACGATTTATTGTTAAACATAAAGCATGGTCGAATTGATTGACCATATTCAGCGTTTCCCTCCGTGTCGTATCCGTATTTACTGCTGTTTTCGTTTCGACGTTGCATACTGGCTTCATTCGATTAAGCTATATCGGGAAAACAATTTGTTCAACATTTCTGATGCCCCGTAGAAAAAGCTGCGACTTACAATAATAGTGATTAATTTTCTCGGAAAACCGCTCCACTGTTCTAGTCGATGCATGAGACCCACATTAATTTACAATAATCAATGCGCCGTTTTTTGCACTGTTGCCAATATTAACTCCAGTTGATTGAAGGAGTGCCGTCTATCGTTCGATGCACTCACAACAGCGACCGCGCTTTATAAAAAAAGAACTGTAATTTCGGGCTTAATTCTTAAGGCGATCTGTTTTCCAGTATTACATTTTTGGGGAATATGCGTTTGAGGGTTTAAGTTTTTGGTGACATTTATCGGTTAATAAGTCTATTAGAGATGTTGGAGTTGTTAATTGGGATAAAAATAATAAACTGTTGGCGTTGTTAATTGGGATGAAAATAAAACTCGCGGGTGGATTTTAACGTATTCGAGAAGCATCTAAATAGCAATTAAATATAATGTCCGTTCCTACCATGGCAAAGACATTTTTGTCGGTTCATCGAAGACGACACGGGAAAAATAATTACTTGCCTCAACCAACTGCGTGATCAATACGCGCTAAGCGATTCATTTTGTTGCGCCATGAAATTAGTTACTTGCGCCAAGAGATTCATTTGTAGCCGACCAATAAGTCGACTCAGCGAAACAATTGAGTTTTTTGCAACCATCTAAGTTTTTGGTCAAATCAAACGAATTGCTTGCGGCGTATTTACCCACTCAGTTCGTTGGAGAAATTACTCATTTTTTTCGCACAGGAGAACTCTATCAGGGATTTCACTTGGAGAAAAAATGGAATTCTGAGACGAACTTTTACATATCCAAGAAGCACCTGAGTAGGAGTCAAGGATAACGTAGGTTACTTGAATATGATAACGAGAATTTAAAAAAAAAACCATTCTGTCTTCACAGAAACCAAAAAATGGCATGCAATGCCGCATACGAGCATTTGTCATCAATAACGCGATGTAGCGTGTCAGAACGAGCTTGCGGCAAGAGCCTTTGAGATATGGATTCGCTTCGTTATTGCTCTCAAGAGCGTAAGGCCGAGAGAGAAGCATTGTCATACTCCAGAATCGGAATTTTCTTGCAAAAATTATGGCTTACGCCCACGCACACCTGCTGCCACCTGCTGAAAAGCCCCGGCGGGTATCTCTCCCTCCCCATTTCTCTCTCTATCTATCTCTCTGTCGTGGCAACCGCCGGCTCTTGAGAGCCGGTGGCTTCGTCGACGACAAACCAGCGATCGTAAATTTCTGTGGTCTAGCAGCAGCTACCTTGTCGAGACGGAATATTCGCAAGCTTGTGTATACGCGCACACACGAAAGCCAGTGAATGGAAGAGTTGTGCGTGGACACGCGTGGACGAGGAATAATAAATATCCCGCTAATACCGATCGATCGACCCCACGCGTGCATTCCCAGCCGATGCAAATCCTCTATTTTGGAAGGCAAAAAGATAAAACCTCGTGTAATTAAACTCGGTGTGGTAAACATGACAGAAACAAAAGATAAAAAAAATGTTTATAAACGATATTAATATCGTACAGGACATTTGGGACTAAAAAACGCAAAGGAAGACAAATTTATGAGCAATATTATACGGGATGATCGAGACTGGCCGGCGAAATTTTAGCGCAGTCGACTGAAGGACGATTTCCGGTCCTCACGGTTTCTCTTCAATTCCAATGAATTTATTAACCATTGCGAATAAAAAATACTGCTAGGCTATATTCAGGACACTTTCGAATATCGCCCAGTTGATGATATGAAATTTTATTTTCAATCATCGGCTGGTATTCAGTGGAATATAGAAAGGAACGAGCAGAATCGTGATTCGCTTTGAACAGCTGATATGAATGATATCGAGGAATCCGTCATGTAATAAATAGGAATTCGTCCATTAAATTAGTGCGTTATTTCATTCTGCGTGCGTCAATTAGTATTTTCGAGTGCGGAGCGCAGAGAGCACGGAATTTCGATTCTGTAGCGGTGAGGCTGGAGGGTGAAAAATTCGGCCGAGGCTACGAGGATCAAAAAAGGGTTGGTCATTCGGCAGGTGAACACAAAGGGAGAATATATATCCATCGTTAAAAAACAGAAGGGCGTATGTCACACTGTTTCACACGTTAAATGGTGTGGCATACGCCCTTCCGTTTCTTAGTCGATATGAGCGTGGCAAATATTATGTACACCAGTACATATACACAGGGAGGGTGAAAAGGGTTAACATCGTGGTATGGCCTAACTGGACGCGACGGCGCACGAGTTTCGATCACGAGTACAAACGCACACAATACATACAATTTTTCGGCAGCCTTTTTAGCCATTTGATGTTTAATATATATGTCTGCGAGGCGGAACGACCCCGAACAGATGGAACGCATAATAAAAAAATAGATATGTGGAAAGGTTGTACGGTGGTTCGTCGATGAGGCCCGGGTTAGCTCGCAGCAGACCCGGGTTCGATAACAGGTCGACACCACGGAACATTTTTATCAGTAATTTTTCTCCGAACCCGCACAGTAAAATAGTACATTACGATACTAGTGCGA
>JAPYZC010003218.1:0-23395 GCA_030522665.1 Ichneumoninae sp. A BG-2022a | reverse complement strand
CACACGAGTTAAGAAAACGTTTATCGCACGAGTATCGTACGAAATTTTATTTCACAAGGTGCGAAAGAGGAGTTTTACGCGCGCGAAGCGTGCGTAAAATTGTACTTTACGCACCGAGTGCAATAAAATAATGTAATAAAATCGGAATACGAAATTTCGTAAAAATTGTTTCGTTTAATAAGTAACAAACTCGTGTCTTCAAGTTTGAATATACAAAACTGTCCTTTTACTTCCCGTCGTATTTAACAATTTTATTTTGTACTTTTTGTTTATAACACTAGTTGCCAGGTGGTGCGATCGGAACATTAATAAAGAAAAAATTGTTGCATTTCGTGGACACTAAGTTGCAAAATGTATAAACTTTTTTTACTGTGCGGTTCGTCGGATTCCCATCTTTGATAAATATGTGTCTAAACACTCCTCTCAGCGATGGATGGGTTGGCCGCTGAGTTTAATAATTGAGAGGGAAGTTACCGCCCTAAGCGCGATGCTTCAGTGGTCGTGCTTGGGTTTATTCAGACTGCCAGTGGTGCACTGAGAAAAGTTCCGTAGTGAAAGCGACAATTCTGATTTTTAACTACATTTTATAGTTACGACAATGTAAAAAAATCATGGTTGTAACCATAATTATAGTTTAACCAATTGAATTTTTATTATCAGAAACTATCTGTATAGACGTTCCCCCTGGGAACTATACGTTATAGTTGGAAACATTAACCTTTTTGTCAGAATGACTTAGGTGGGCACCGGCTGTATTGGCATAGGTTTTCCGTAGTTCCCCCTGGCTCTCGATATATTCGAGCCAGTGTGGGTGAGGAAACTGCGGGAGAGAATTAGGGTAGACCTGCTAATTAATGGACAGTTATGCAGACGAAAATGCTAGCGACTAGACTTTTTTATGCTCTTATGATGAATTATGGCAAGTGTCCATTCACCTTTTATGGCAAGTGTCCATTGACTCTCACGGCAAGTGTTTATTCGCCTCTTATGGCAAGTGTCCGTTGGCTCTCATGGCGAGTGTCCATTCGCCTCTTATGGCAAGTATCCATTCACCTCTTATGGCAAGTGTCCATTCACCTCTTATGGCAAGTGTCCATTCGCTCTCATGGCAAGTGCCCATTCGTTGGTCCACTCCATTCACTGGCTGGTTTACCCTACCAATAAAAAAATCTATTCATCGATGGCCTTCCTTAACTACTTCCTTAAGGCCATATCGGCTGCGTTTGAGTATAGCTTCGCCCTTCTAGCATTAGGCCGTCTATACGTGTGTGCAAAACGCCGTCACTCACAGTACAAAGCGATTTTTTCCACCGAAACTACGCTCGTTACTGTTCCGGGGTTGTTGAAGCCCCTCCCAGTTTGGTCACCCCATTCAACCTATCAGCGGAAATGTAAATAATATTTTCGATTCTGCCCCTCTCATAACGCCCCTCCCATTTACCCCATCCATCTCTCCGTCGAACGTTCAGAGAATACCTCGGGTATTCTCTGCCAACGAGAATTACGCGTGGGTTTAGCACGAGCCCTGCTCTGGATGTGTGGCGGACGCCGACGGGCGGCAGAACGCAACGAAATTAATGATTAAACGCATCAACGGCCCAGGTCACGAGAGCGCCGATCTCGCTTTGTAGCCCGTCGACGGTCGGCTATCGGTTGAAAAAAAAAACCATACGTATGTGCACTGTACACTTCGGCAGAGAGGGAGAGAGACGGAGAGATCAGAGAGTGAACAAAGAGTGAAAAAAAGGCACGAGTGAAAAAAAAAACGAGGATCGCAATAAAATCCGGCTACTGCGATAGTCGTGAACAGCGACGAGGGCGTCCTATCGCGAAATTAAAGTCAAACAGAGTAAAACAAAAATGTTGGTGCCGTTTGATCGTCGCTTGCCAATAGTACGATTGTACGGTAGAATTCCAGCCGTACAGCATCAGGTGGACGACAGAGAGAGGACGCGGGAGAAAATCGTCGGTGAGATACTATTGAATGGATTAATAAAATCGAATCGTCGCTCGGCGCAATGACATATATATATTTTTTTTCACTCTTCTCGTATCGTGTCGTATATTGCCGTCTATGAAATTTCCACGTCCGTCCGTGATTTTTTTTTCAAGCGCTGGAGAAAGACAGAGAGGACACGAGTGCTCGACTCTACGCAATTCGAAGGTAACGGGGTGTGTAACGAATCGTCCACGCGTTGCACTATGAAACTACCATATATGAAAAAAAAAATACAAATGGAAAAAACGGAGAAGTAAATTCAGCACAGTTTTTGGTACGAAGTGACCCCGATTTTTCTGCATTCGAACAAAAGTAATTCTCAACCAAGCGCGTATAAACATCGCCGATATTTCATGTACAGATGCGCGCCCCGTTGTCCGTAAATGCGCGAGTTTGGACAGTAAACAAGTTTCAAACGACAGGCCTACAGCGAGGAGGATTTGGCAGCGATCGAGAACTCTAAAAGGATCTCTCAACAATCCTCGCTCGCCAGCTCTGCCGGGTTTATATTCGCCTCCCCAACCCTCCTTTTTTATTTCTCTGGCAACGAACTCCCCGGAGTGACTTCCGGAAACTTTCCGGAAACCTGAGTATGCAATTCGCGCCAAACGTATTCCCGGTCGTCATTGCCGCGAGGCTCGTAAAGTCGGGACGTCGACGAGACATTGGGATATAAGTTACAGCGGGACCGATCGAAGAATATAAATAAATAAATAAAGGCAGTGCTTACCTAACTTCTAAACAATCTCTTTCCATTATAGATTTTTCCATGGCGGGAGAGAGAGGAGAGGGACTAAAAAAAAGGAAGAGAAATTTATGAGCAGTGTTATACGGGACGATCGAGACTGCGGGACGAAATTTTAGCACAGTCGACTGAAAGATGATTTCCGGTCCTCACGGTTTCTCTTCAATTTCATTGAATTTATTAACTATTGCGGCTAAAAAAAATACTGCTAGGCTATATTACGGGCATTTTCGAATATCGCCCAGTTAATGAGATGAAATTTGTTTTCCAATCATCGGCTAGTGTCCAATGGAATATAGAAAGGAACGAGCAGAATCGTGATTCGCTTTGAAAAGCTGATACGAATAATATCGAGGAATCCGTCAGGTAATAAATAGGAATTCGTCCATTAAATTAGTGCGTTATTTCATTCTGCGTGCAACAGTTAGTATTTTCGAGTACGGAGCGCAGAGAGAAATGAATTTCGATTCTGCAGCGGTTGGGCTGGAGGGTTGAAAAATGCACTCGAGCCTACGGGGATCAACAAAGTGTTGGTGGTCATCCGACAGACGAACACAAAGGGAGAATATAGGGGAAAGCGGGGCAAAATGGCACACAAATCAAAACGGGATAATGAGACAAAACGCTATTTTCCAATAACTTTTGTGTGCTGCCGATGGCGGTCCGTGGGGCAAAACGGAGTTGACAATCGGGATGTTTTGCCCCACTATCCCATTTTGCCCCGCTCTCCCCTATATGAATATATAAGAAATAAGTTAAAACGGAACCGATCAAAGAATTAAAATAAATAAATAAACGCAGTGCTTACCTAACTTCTAAACAATCTCTTTCCATTATAGATTTTTCCATAGCGGCGGGGGGGGGGGGGAGGGGGGCAGAGGACAGGGGTGCGATGGTATATACGAGAGCGCGAGAGATTGCGACGCAGTTTCCCGCGGCGAAACGGAAATTCGCGACGTGCCGAACGAAATTGATTTCGACAGGATCGGAAAAGCGCGGGTTGAGGGTTTGAGAAAGTAAGGGAGGTGGTGGAGAACACGAGAGGAACGTGCTTCGTTGGTGGTACCGCTCGAGAGGGAGGGGTGGGGCTCTCGTACGGGTCTCTCTTCGAGTATATCGCACCCGCCGCGTTGGCGGCGAGTGTCTCGTCGTTTCACAAAAGGTGGTGTGGGTGGAGAATGGTTCCCCGAAGGCATTAACGTACTACGTGTGCCCGCTTTATATCGCCCCGGTCCGTGGATATAACGTTGGATTTTGCACCGTACGCTCGCAGCGGGGACTCGCTTATACGGCCGAAATAAAGAAATTGATACGAAACCGGAGAGATAAGTGGGAGAATAGAGCCGGGGAAAAAATAAAGGGAATCGATAGGAGGAATCGAGCTACGGTACCGAAATGAACTTTATGGAGAAAAATATATTTCACCCGATTTTCCTCGGGTGACGAGAGAGGTGCGAGAATACGAGAACGACGAAGGGAGCGCCGGAGAAGACAAACGTTGGGAGGAGAACGAAGAGCGCCCCTGGAACGAGAAAGAGTCGGATAGAGATCCGGTGACAAATCGCTTCGATCGACAAGAAAACTTTCAATTTCCAAGTCTGTCAAACCGATGTCACACATACATCGAGCCGGCTATTCTCACTTCTTCACTCACGATTTTATCTATCCTTTATCCCCCTTTCGGATAGAAAAATAAATCTACAAAGAGACTAATGGAGAGTGTTTGTCTTATCGGATACAAGTGGAAGCGGCTTCGAGCGAGAAGTAGGTGAGGCGAGTCTACTGCGGACTATTTCGCTGAAGCCGCAATAAAAAAAAAGTGTCGAAAGGGTGCTGGATTGCTCCGCGACCCGATATCTCTCTCTGTCTCTCGTGCAACAGGGAAATACACAGAATCCGAGGGCACCTTGCCAAGCGCACTTTCGCACCATTCTTAAAATCGATTTTTCACCGTTCACCTGAGAAAAGCCCATTGCAAAGACGTCGAGTAGCGCCGCAGGGCGCAAACTTCGTTTATGGATTGAATGAGAAGATCGCATCTGAAAGGTTGCATAGAAATTTCCGATGAAATCTACTCGATAACTCTGTGTCAAAAGCGAAAATCTACTCGGGTATAATTTGTAATCTTTATTTTTATTACTATTATTATTTAAACAATAATTTGTAAGTGAAGTTTCGTGAGAGACACGAAGCCTCGCGTCTTCGCGTCGGGGAAAATTATAATAGTTGAAACGTATTATATGTTCCGAGAAGTTGCCAGACCAGAAGTTTACCCAAAACTTGATGTTGTACACGCATCAAACACTAAGTTGGTAAGTATTATAGCGCAATGCCTGGCACACACGCGACGGCGGCATCAACTTGGAGTAAACCGGTTACAATGTGTTCGGAGAGACAGAGAGAGCGCACAGACGTTACCAGACGCAACTCTCTAAACTAAAATAGTACAGGTTCACGCGATTATCTCGACGAGAGTCGAGTACGTATATGTTCTCGGGTTGTGCGTGGAAACTCGAGCTCTCTCGCGTCGCGGAACCTCGAACCGCTTCCGTCTCTGGCCGCTACGGAACCCTCGCGGAACGTCTGTCTGCATCTTCTTCGCTGCTTCAACATCTGCCACATCCGATACCAGGGGCGGAGGAGGGGGCGAGATGGAACAGGGAAGCTAAGAAAATAAAAGCCCTTCGGATTAGCCCGGAGTTACAAATCGACAATTTGCTGTTGAATTGAAAAAAAATTAAATTCTGAATAATTAAGAAAAATTATGGCTGTAGGACTTAGGTCGAAGGCCAATTGGCAATTTATATATGTGTTCTTACGCCAATCTACGTTATGTCATGCTATGTTCAAAAAAATTTACCACACTGAGAAAAAGAAATATTGGATTAACAAAATTCGCGGTCACATACGTTCAAAGCTGTTATTTGGTTGGTACAACTAAATCATTCTTTTATTGAACGATTATTCGCTTCGGCCCATTCAAAATATCGATTCAAAGCAAACATTTTATTGTACCAACTAAATAACGCCTTTGAGCGCAGGTGAACGCCCCTTGGTTAATGCAACCATTTTTTTCTCAATGCATCCGGCGTATGGCCAATAAATCCAATATTACTACAACTATGAAAAATTAAGGTTTAGGGCAAAATTGCACGTACCTCTCAGCCTCGCCGCTGGTAGCAGAAAAGACTTTTTTTTTATTCGTCCTTATTTAAAACATATCCCAAAATGCCCGCTATGCTCATTACGTCTGGAGTTTCCATTATACTTCAGTCTCTCCAACGTTCCGATAAATTCATTGCAACATTTTTTGGTACCCCATTTCGCCCAGGTTTCCTCCGCTATGGAAGAAATTCACTCTACCGTCAAACTGACATAAATTTGAGACAAGAAAGAATGCTTTTCTTCATTCCGATGTGCTACGATACAAGCAGATAGATCGAATGATAATAAACGTGAGAGAATATTTTTGCAATAGGAATCACAGAAGGTATAAAAAAAGAGTAAAAAAGCGATAGTATTTGAGACACAAATGACAAGTTCCGGCGCAGTGTTCCGTGCTCTTACATCGGTGTCATATATAAATCGATGACATATATAAAACGACATAGACCGGAAATTGAATACCGTCGTGCCACTTAAGACCGTGATGGGTACTTTATATCATAGGAGAAAGATGCGAGACGTTCGAGCATCGGACATCGAAATCGATATTCCGAGCCTCTTTCCGGTCGCGACAATGCCTACACAGCGCTGCAGGGTCGAAGGAAATAATACTCACTCTTCTGCCACACAACTTCTCTTTTACTGACGGCCCATTTTTCCCCCCCTTTCAATGCGCGTCGAACGTAACACATATTTTACAACGGAAAACCATTCACTTTACTGTTATTCCCGTTCGTTTCAATTGGCGCGTTATCATTTTACCTTGGACCCGTTTGTTTGTACTTCAATAATAATAAAAAAAAATCTCCTATAGGAATCGAGCAGTTTTTATTTGAACGAAAAATTAAACGAACTATACGGCAAAAAAAACGACAAAAAAATACCAAAAAAGAAGTTGACGGTGAAAAGCGTTTGAAAGCGGAAAAGGGAGTTTCTCGCTCGATACTCTCCGGTAACGCGATACGATTTCCCTCGCCATTACCGTCAACATCCACGCTGTAGAGTACGTGACCGTCGAATTTTTTTTTTCTTCCTTTTTTTGTCCAACCCTCGGCCGAATCCATGCAGATTTTTCACAAGGGAGATAGAGAACCAGCTCGCACACTCGACCCTGCTGTGTTGATTCTGCCCGCACCCTCCATCTCGCGCGCTCGCGGGCGCTTTTCCCTCTCAGTTATTTCCTTCTTTTTTCCTCCCTTTGCCTCGGCGGCTCTTCCCTTTCTCTGGCCATCTCGTCCTTTTTGTCATTCTGTCGTCGCTGTGCGCGACACGGCTGGTACGTGAAACGAATTTGTAATCGACGATACACCTCGCCGTCGCTACTGCTTCTGTTACCATCGTCGTTTCCGCCTACTGCTGCTGTTTCTGCTCGTGAACGGCGCGCTCGGCCCTGACCCTTGATTTTTTTTAACACGCTCCTCTCTCCGCAGCTTTAATATATTTTGCGGTGTCTGTTTGGAAAATAGATTCGAGACAAAAAAAAAATTGAAAAATTTATCGACAATGATGTATTCGCGTTTCGTGATTTATTATCCTCCGATAACTTGGACATTTTTCTCAATCGATCTTTCGGACAATCTGTCATCCGGCAAACCCGGCTCGAAGAAAAGATCGAGTAGCCACTTTGGTTGATCATGAGATAAAAATTACTTAGTCTATCACAGATCCGCCATTTTATCTCTAAATTCTTTGACTTTCGTCCGGTTGAAAAAAAAAAACTTCAACTGCTCGAAACTTTTCTTCTTTAAATTCGTTTTTATGTGTAAATTACAGGGTTACCACGGACCTGGAAAACCTGGAAAACTGGGAAATGTGAGGAAATTTCTTGAGACCTGAAGAAGCCAGGGAAAAGTCATGGAATTTATTTTAAAGTCTGGAAGTTTTTTCAAAGTGATGTTTTTCGGTCATTAGGCACTTTCATCATTTTCGTTTTTTTTCGAGATAAAATGGAACTATGTTCGAATCATAAAAAAAACCTTGTAGTACGACAGTTGGTTAACCGATCCGGATTGTTATTGAGCATCGAGAGTCGAAAAGATCACTTTTGTTGCTATATAAAGCACTGTAAACTCATGTGAAGACGTCAGACACGTGATACTATAATACAGAGCTGGGCAAATACTCTAAGTAGGGTAGACCGGGGCAAAACGGGGACGCTAAGCAATAAAACCTGCTACAACGATACCGAAACTGTACATGCATTGCAATTTTCATACCAAAATTGTATTGGCGCCAGTTTTGAAAAGATATAAAAAAAACTATCTGGGGCAAAACGAGGTACCCTTCGATTTTTACTTTTGTTAGCTTCATTATTACCCTATTTTGCCCCATGTCGATACGTGGAAAACCGGGTCTGGAAAACCGGGAAAAGTCAGGGAATTCCAGTTGGAAAATTTCGTGGCCACCATGGTAAATAAAAAAGTCTTCCTCTATGAGGACGCAAAAACGTTACGATGAAATTGTGTTCCAAATAGGGGGCACCGGGGCAAAATGGGGTACCCTTCGGTTTGACTCGCGGCAACTTTTGTTAGCTAGATATGAAAAGTCCTGATAGCAAGACAGTCATGACAGCGAGACAGTCGTGACAGCGAGACAGTCGTGACAGCGAGACAGTCGTGACAGCGAGACAGTCGTGACAGCGAGACAGTCGTGACAGCGAGACGGTCGTGACAGCGAGACGGTCGTGACAGCGAGACGGTCGTGACAGCGAGACGGTCGTGACAGCGAGACGGTCGTGACAGCGAGACGGTCGTGACAGCGAGACAGTCGTGACAGCGAGACAGTCGTGACAGCGAGACAGTCGTGACAGCGATAATTTTGGGGTACCCCATTTTGCGCCATATCCGTATCGCGTTCGTCTTCTCCGTTTTACTCCGCTTCCCCATTTGGCCCCGGTCTCCCCTACTTTCTCTACGACGTACTGCTCTTCGTCGGATGGGAAAAGAAATTTTCATTTTCAGAAATAGCCGTTTCGCCAACGTGACAAATGTCGTGTAATCGAGCGTCGAAGTATTAATCTCCGATGTCGAACAAATTTGACGTAGGTCCCGTGTTTTCCGTTCAATTTTTGGCAGCAAAATGGAAGATCGGGTCACCGTAAGCGACAAAGGAGAGGAAGAGAGAGTATTCCTATACTCCGAAAGCAACAAATCTGCCGACGTTATATAAGGTTACGGACACGAGAGCCACTAAACCCAAAACCGCGTCTCGCGCTTAGCATAGATATGAATTTCATGCCCGGCTCCGTACGGGACTGCTATATACAAGCCGTCCTCTTCTTCGCGTCCTCTCCTTCCTTCCCCTCTCGCGTCTCCCTCCTTCAAGCTCTTCGCCCGCTCTCGCCGCCGCCCCGTGAGAGCACCAAGGGTGAAATTCTCCACGTACGGAAACGAGTGCGCACTCGAGGTAAAGTGTCTCCTCCCTCCTCCTTCCCTCGGCTACACACTCTGCGCTACACGTAGAAAACACGCGAGTGCTATATTTTATATACATACATATATATATATATGTATGTATGTATATACAAATATATGTAGCTTGTATATATATGGTATACACAAGTACGCCAGACCGAGCAGTAGAGAGATCGGCGCTCCATGAATTTGCGAGTCACGCGTTCCAACCCCACCCCACACACCCCCCACATCTCCCGGCCCATCTCACATTCTCCTCTTGCCCTCCGCGACGGATTGCCGTGAGCTGCCGACGCTGACGAACCATTTTCCTCTTGCATTCATAAGATAATTTAATTTTCCTTTCTCCATACGTATACATTATTATCGCATCACAAGCGTGCGGTATTACGCTATACTTGTATGGTAAATAATTTATGGACAAACTTTTGGAGGTATTTCATATTCGATTGACGTATCTCAGCCGCTTTCGTCGGCGAGGCAGTGGAAATCGTGACTGAGTTATAGGAAACGAATGTGTGTACGCGACAAGAGAACTGTCGCGTTATCTTGAAACTGAAGATCTAAGGCTTAACGTTGCAGAAATTGACATTTTGAGTAATTAAACAATAAAATATGGATTGTTCGATTTGCCAATTCGGTCCCTAAATTTATTTGGAAGAAACGCGATCGTAGGGGCGAGTGGGGAACAGGGCACGTTTTTATTCAATTGAAATACTCTGTTGCACCTATGAGCTCTTACAGTTTTGTTGCCATCGACGCAACGGTCAAAGCCTTCTGAGCCAATTTTAAACATAATTTTAGATGGAAACAATGAGATTACCAAAGCATCGTTAGTCTCGATGAAGAATGGAATATTTCACACTGTGCCTCAGTGATGGAAAACGGAACAGTGTGCGACGCAGTAGTGGTGTAGAATATAGAGTACATACTTTTCGTTATTTTTCAATTTTTCATCAGCTGCCCCTTATACTGTCGTCCTGTATACATTGCACAATAAACCACATAAATAACCCCATCATAAAGTATATAAATTACCCCATCATAAAGTATATAAATTACCCCATCATAAAGTAGATAAATAACCCCATCATAAAGTAGATAAATAACCCCATCATAAAGTACACAAATTACTCCATCATAAAGTACACAAATTACTCCATCATAAAGTACATAAATTACTCCATCATAAAGTACATAAATTACTCCATCATAAAGTACATAAATTACCCCATCACAAAGTACCCCAAAAAACGCCACGGAGTGTCTTTGTTAAATAACACTAACATCCGGTGATTGCCTGTATTACGGACGTCTCTCTACTGACACCGTTGTATGTCCGGATGAATCTTTTGGGAGATAAACCTTGGTATCTGAATTTTTTTCATTTTTCTTCACCCAGCGAAGTTTGGTATAAATGGTAATTCGCGGAGAAAAAAAAATTGTTCGGACAATAAGAATTTTGTTACCATAACTGATTTATCTGGTTAACATAGGGACAACAAAATATTTTGTTGTTGCAGCAAATACTTTGCTGTGGCAACAAATATTTTGCTGCAGCAGCCAAATACGTTTGCTGCCACAACAATAAATTATTAACGATCTACATTTTGTTAGAGAAACAGAACTATTTTCTCCGTGAATTGAACAATACGACCCTGTCCCTCCTACGACCGATTGACCACGGGACAGATGCAAACCGTTGACCGTCTCGTTATCGCTATGTGTTTGAACGATTTCAAAATAACTTTGTTATCGGAGCAATGAGAATTAATCTCTCTGTAATGTGCGAGCAGACGAGTTTGACCGATGTGAATGGCTGTGATAGATGATAATCGATTCGTTGTATGGTATATAGTCGATAGACGGAAGGAGATATCAGAGCGAGGATATTAATCTCAGACGACGACGACCTTCCGATTTCACGGGGGGTCGGATGGATTTCGCTCGACGATCCGTGTTTCCATAGGCGTTTCGTCGAGCGAACGAGCTAGGCACGAATCATCCGAGTATCCGGATCTGGGAATAATTGGTTAATCGAGGGGATACGTCGTACTAGCTATTCTGCCGGCAAACTTGAATGTCTATAGACATACTCTGCATACTTTGATGGTGGTAGCCTATATGTAACGCATAGGTGAATGAGCGTTCACGTATATTCGTATGTATATGTGCGGAGAGTACAGGAGCTATATAACGACGCCCCGGTAACTTCCGGATGGCGTGACGTTGCCAATGGGCGTAACCAGGTGCCACGTGGTAATTAACGCGGCGTTTGGATTACGAGGCAGGACAACGAGATGTGCACTCGCCCTATTTCTCCACCGTGATATCCGATCTCTGTGAAACATTGGCCAACGGATCGTAACCCTTTGCTCACGAATTACCGCGGTACACAGTCAAAAAAAAGCTTGTACATTTCACAAATATTTTTTGGCCACAAACTCCACATAATTTTTTTCTTTTTCGCAGTAATTTTAGAATTTTCTTGATCATTTTACAATTTTCTTGGTAATTTTAGAATCTTCTTGGGAATTTTAAAATCTTCTTGGTAATTTTACCTTATTTTCCTATTAGGTATACGGTTTGTAGGAAAAAAGATTGGAAACCTTAGTGGATAAGAATATTTGTTAAATGTTCAAACTTTTTTTACCGTCTATAATATATGCCTTTATGCATGGAACACGTATTGTACGTAAATTGCACTTTTTTTATTTCGATTTTCTCGAAATCGGGTTGAGCCCAAACATTTTTTTAGTGGCATTCGAGACCCTATGAACAGCCTATCATTTCGAGATATAACAAAAAAAAATCGGATGTACTGGGGATGCCAGTTTAATAGACCTGTAAGGATTAGCTCTTCAACAATATTCCATTCTCTCTTAGATAGAACATTATTTCTATGCTCTCATTTAGCAACACAAAAGAAACAACAGTTTCAATTACATACAATTTGAAGTAGCATTCACTCGATTCTGATACGTTCTTGAAATTTATCTCATTGAAGTCTGACGATCCTCGGCGCTTTCTACCAGCTCAATTTTTTTTTATCTATAGGACCACTCGCACCTGTTCCAAATTAAGATTCGCGTTGATAATTAGATATCAGTGATCCGATGAAATATGTTGAAGCAAACAGATTGCATCGGCGAGACTCGAGACGGCAGACTTGCCGCTTATGCGAACGAGTATCGCGAAGCAACGTTGTCGCGCGTTGTTATTTGATCGAGATATCGAGTCGAATCAAATATATCTTTATATTACATATGTATATGTATGATATTTTTACAATCGATAAGACGTTCTGTATTGGACGAGTGACGAATGCCAGGATCGACCTTGCATCCATCGGCCTCGCGACCGTCATCGATTCTCCGCATTGCGCATCACGGAAATCTTACTGCACACAACTCACACACTCGTCTATAGCCATAAATAAAACGTGGCATTGTTGTTTAATGGACTACGTCAGCCGTGTAATTACCATTCCACCTGTTAACGTCATTCCTATATTTACACGCTTGGTTTATTCGCCATTCGCTCGCTTTCACGGTTTAATAATTTTCGAAGTACTATTCGAGATCATTTTTTTGCAAGAGTGATCATTAAATTCATCTAACTGTACGTAATCATCGAATAATAATAGATCGAGGTACATAAATCTGTGCCACGTTCCATTTCTGACGATACTTAGCGCGAGTGCAGAAACAGTCACGATGGAAATAGTCCACGATGAAAATTTGATTGGAATTTCCCGCGAATTGCGCTGGGTTAAGATTCTCGGGTTTAGATCGTGGGACGTGCTTTTTCGGAAGATTGCTTATCAGACCTAAATATATCTGACGGGCTGAACCAGCAATCGCACAAGTTTCTGTCGAGAGCGCCCCGTGTAAATAAGAAAATTTGAAACGAGAGAAAGATGGACACTCAAGAATATGCCATTGTTTGATTTCAGATGCACCATCCAATCCAAATGAAACCGGCGGATAGCGAAAATCGTAACGGTGAGTTTCTTTTTTAAATGTAATATCTCTCTATAATATAAAAAGATTTCGCCGCCGCCGTGTCAAGGATCGAGGGGGGAGGAGGGGGGGAGACTTAGAATAATAAGGGCTTAAGTCCATCTTTAAAGTGTCTTGGAATAATAAGGGCTTAAGTCCATTTAGCATAAGGGGATTTGGAAAAATAAGGGGGGAGGCTAAAAGACTTCGAATAATAAGGGTTTACGTCCAGAAATAGGTGCTAGCGCGCGAGTCACAATAACCCGGTAGTATATAATATATATTGTTGATTTATTTTTCTGAGCTATATAATATGCTAAAATAATATTTTTTTTTTGTTTCTGCGAATGAAAATTTATAAGAATGAGTAAAATTCTTCGGGGAGAACAAGAATTAAAAAAAAATAGATTTCAAAATGTCCCCCTACTAAAATATTTATATTATATATGTATATATTTTATTTGAAAACTGTACATGCTGCAACGTGCTATGAAATCGCTATTAGCTCACCATGTATCGTGCATAGTGAAGTTTAGCCACGTTCTAGCGAGAGGCGAATCAAACTTTGCTAATTCCCGCGTTCACCGTTGCCCCATTGGCCGCAGTTTCTCACCCTCCCCTCGAGTCGATCAAGACTTTCGATCGTTATCGATGGGGTAACGTCAGTTTTGCGAGTGCACTATAAACTAAACAGGAAGGGTAAGACCGAAGCTTTGACCGAGGCGTGGCTGGGGGGCTTTACCGTGATATCCGGAACACAACTTTGACCGAAAGACGGTTGCAATCTCGGAGCGTGACGCTTCGTTTTCGAGCTAATTAATTGGTTAAATCGATGGAGCCGCCTTTCGCGCCGGCTCCTACACTCTCTCTCTCTCTCGCCGTCCAACATCACGAGATATCCTATAGTAGAGCCGGACGTAGAGCTGGGTTGATATTGGATGAGATTGAATGGAATAATAATCAGGAGGCACCCACGAGAGAATCGGGATAGTGGAGGGACTGCTCGAGTCGATAGGGTGAGTAATCGATAGTTTATCGACAAGATAAAACCTTTTCAGAAAAGTTGGGGAAAGTAGAAAAAAGATATTGATATTGAGGTGATCACGAGTAATTGCCAAAACGACGAATTTCAAGTATTAACCCTTTTAAGTATTAACCCTCTGAACTAGTACCCCTGTTAACTATTAATCCTCTTAACTATTAACCCTCTTAACTATTAACCCTCTTAATTATTAATCCTCTTAACTATTAATCCTCTTAACTATTAATCCTCTTAACTATTAACCCTTTTAACTATTAACCCCCTTAATTATTAACTCTCTTACCTATTAACACTCGTACCTATTAACCCTCTTAACTATTAACCCTCTTACCTATTAACCCCTGCAACTGTCGGTGAAACGTATTCCCTCACACATTTTTGCTTTTATACGTGACATTAACAATTAAGGCGATGCCAGACCCCGTCCCCCCACCCAACCTGGTCCCAGTCGCTAACAAGAAGTGTAATCGATTTTTTTCACGGATGCTAACCATTCCCGGTCAAAAGCAAATTCATATATGATGCGGTTATCAATTCAGCTTCATGGAAGAATTTACTTTTGACCGGCCGACGTCAGTGTCGTTGAAAGAATTTATTATAGTCTTTATTTCCGACGGCGGTATTTCACAGGCTTTGAAGACGACGTGATACAGATTCTGAGTGCTTCTCTCTTGCATCACCGTGAACGCCATTATTAAGGATGCGTCACACGTACATTCCCAACCAAAAGTGAGCTTAAGTGACAATTTGAACACTTCCTAATGGTATAAAAATCTGAAAAATAATGAACTGAATTAAAGATGCCAAGAACATTCATTTTGCATAATAATAATGTCAAATAGTTATTAACAAATTGCTCAATAATTATAAAAAATCAGTAAACCTTTTTTTTCTCTTTTCAAATGAATTCCTTCGTTTTTCTAGAAAGCACAAGATTTTTCTTAAATTTTTATGCATTTTCCGTTTTTAAATTTTTAACGCCATAACTACGGAACTGGGGTTTTATTTTTGAGTAACTCGTATAAACATACGAATGAATACAGCGCCAGAACATATACGTTTTACACACGAATGATTCAAAAATAATCCCCCTATTCGCGCAATTTCCTCGAAATTTTTGTGTGTGTTCTGTGGAATCGTGATACGGAAACATATCTGAAATTCGTGCCTCTAACAGTAATGAATCAAATTTTTTAAAAATTTGGAATGTAAAATAATGCTGACAAAATTCATATGAATTCTAAAAAGGCTTCCTCTATGAGGAAGCTAAAATCAAGGAACTCATTTATAATGAGAAAATAAAAAGTTTTCTGCAATTTTTAATACAATTTTTTTTATAATTCGCTAACATTTTGGCATTATTATTATGCAAAATCAAAGGTCTCAACATCATTAATACGGCTGATTTTTTCAAATTTATGGTATGACGTGACGTACTGAAATTTCGATTTTAATTAAACTTTTGGTTGGGGATGTACGTACGATGCATCCTTAAATCCCTCTCGTTTATACGGTAAAAGTGGGGAATATGGCCCACCCCGATTAGCATGGAAATCAATTATGTATGGACCCTGTTGAGCGGGGGGTCAAATCGCCTTAACTGTCACCGTCGCATATACGAGCAAAAACGTGTAGGGGAACACGTTTCCCTGACAGTTAAAGGGGTTAATACTTAAGGGGTTAATTCTGTAAATTCTTCGCTTTGACAGTTGCTCGTGCTCACCTCAATATGAATATCTTTTTTCTACTGTCCTCACATTTCCAAAAAGATGTTATCTCGTCGATAAACTATCGATTTCTCATCCTATCGCTAAGTGCTAACATTCCCGGTGAAAAGTAAATTCTTACCTGATGCGGTAATCAATTCAGCTCCGTGTAAGAATTTACTTTTAACCGCCGAAGGTCAGCGTCGTTGAAAAAATTAATTATAGTTTTAATTACCGACGGCTGTATTTCACATTCTGTTAAGACGATGCGCAACAGATTTTGTGTGCTTGTCTCTCACATCACCGTGAACGCCAATACTGCAATCCCACTCTCGTCGAGAGGGTAAAAGTAGGGAATATGGCCCACCTCCATTAGCACGTCAATCAATGTAATATAGTAGTCGTAGGGAACTACTATGATATAGTAATCGTAGGGAACTACTATAATATAATAGTCGTCGGAAACTACTATAATGTAGTAGTGGTAGGGAACTATGACAGCAAGTACCGGATTTATAAAAATTTTCCGTAAATATTATGGTGGACATTTTTGGAAAATCTGGGACACTGCCATAGGTGGCGCGTAATTTTTCTTATATGACCGGCAATTTTTATTATACCCTTCTCTCAATGTATCGACGCCATACTCTTCAGCATTGCAGATTCATACGATTTTGAATATCATAGAGTGTCTAGCTCGCCCAAAGAGAATAATCCCCCTCTCTCCCTCGGCTGTGTATTTTGTATTTAAAAAAAAAAACATATTTAATTTTGTAAAAAAACACATCAATTATCGTACATTTATATAATTATTTATAAATGTACGATAATTGATGTGTGCCATTGTATATTTTGGATGATAATATTTACCGTCCTATAAATGGGTTATGCGCGTAAAATTGAATAAATAAACAATGCTTGAAAAAAACATACACGTTTGGTCGAAAAATCGATATGTTTCATGGCAACAATTAGAGTAAATCAGGGTGATATGTCCAGACGGGTGAAATAGCCACCCGTAATATCTGTTAATGCAACAAACGAATGGCGCTGTCGTTTGCACAGTTTTTAATACATGTGAATACAACGTAATTGCACCAAAAATTATAAGATTGTACGTCCGAGCGTCAGTACGAGCGGTCAATCCCTATTTCGAGAAAGCCAGAAAATTCTCGAGCTATATTTGCAGCGCTCTAAAGATATACTAAATTATAACTGTGCTGGTCAATCAACATTGCACACTATAGGTGGAATTTTCGAGAAAAGATTTCCGCCTAATAAACCTATTTAAAAAATATATTCTAAAATGTAAGCAGTAGCTAATTTTCCCAAAGGAAAATGTTTAAATATGGCCACTCATTTTTCGGGGGATATGGTCGCTTATTTTGCGGAGGATATGGCTACATCAATGGTCAGGGGCGCTGCCCGTAATCGCTGGCGGCGGCCATATCCCCGCAATTTCCGGCTGATATGGCCAGTAATACCGGATTCTTTTTAGTTTTGCATCTGCAACATTTGACGGAGGTAAGTATTGTCCTTATGTAGTTTATATAGATAACAGTAATACATGTTCCTAATCATTGACTACCATTATTACTGTGGCCATGTTACCCGTAGTGTCCGGGTGAGACGACCGATCGCAAATATTTAATTACAGAGCTGCAATTCAATCATGCATCGAAAATATTGAAAGTTCTGAGTGAATTACTTTAGTTTGATGTATCTAGAGTTGGTTACAACAAAAAATGTTAAGTTTTTTTTAAACGATCTACATCTCCAATTTTCATTGTTTAAAGAATTATGGCATATCACCCCGACTTCCTAACATAATAATGCCGAGAATATCAATCTGGTCTTGATCGAGATTATAGTCGATTAAACCGTCATGGTATTTGAGTCAATAAAATAACTCATAATTATACCGACTTCATTCTCACTATTCAGTCAGGATAATTTTCGCATTTTCTGTAAAGTGCGAAGAAAGTGATTTTCGTCCATATTTCCGCATGTCTAACCGACGTTTCCCCTACGGGATAATAAAATCCGGCTAATCTTGAATAAAATTCATGGAAACCCGCGCACGGTGGAAAGAATGCTAATGAAATATTAACGTCAGATGTAACGCACGTGTGCGGGTTCCGCACTGCAGGCTTTCCATCCCTCCTGTATAGTGTGTATTGTGCTGCTCGCGTTTCCTTCCTATTTTTCGTTTTTCTTCCTGTATCACGCAGCAATCTCGTTACTTTTTTACAAACCACCGTCTAATAAATATACGAGTGGTACATACGAAGTGGCAGGGCGAAAGAGATGAGCATAAACAATGTAGAAGCGTACAAGTTCAGATTGAAAAACAAAAAAAAATGAATAAAAATTGACCAGATTGATCGAGATTTGGGCAATGAAATTTTTCACAAAACAGTCGGTGCCTGGAGTGGAAACAGATGTGAAATGTGCAGGAAACTTTCCGAAAGGGATGTGGTTTTTTAATATCTGTACACACTCGTATTGTGTCGAATAAAGTATAGAGCTCGGCTTCCGCCGTATTGGTGTCTAAGTCGGATCGGTTCGGCTGAGTCTTTGCGGTAGAACGAAAAGCAGCCGTTCTCGGTGGAACGAAAGCTTTATTTATACCCGCTGACATTCTATTTATTTTGGCTGACAAAGCTGAGCTCACTCTTGTGGTGAGTGACTGACACCCTGTTCTAACCCGTGTATGTATAGCACACGAGATACGCCACCCTTTGACAGTCGTTAGAACTCATCTGAGATCAACCTCGTTTTCTAATCTCTGCGCATTTAAGTCGTCGTTACGATTGATCGATTTCTCGAAATAACACCCCATGTCGTTTTCTTTCAATAACTGAAACGGTGATTATTATTGGATCCGTTGTTTTCTGATGCCTTTGCGCAATATACTTCGAGGTCGAATCTATTACAAAGATTCACGGCTTCTATATCGAATCAATTAATCTTTACGTCCACGGGTTGATTTTAATTTCAATGAGTATTTCTGTTGAATGTTGTTTTCTGAAGAATATTTGTATGTGTGAAAGGCCCGTTGATTAATAAATGAATAATAATAATAAGATTGCCCGTTGATCAATAAATAATTAAACAAATTAATTTAAAAATTCAATGTTTCCAGATCGTAACAATTTTTTTATTGAAAGATTTCAAGATGTATACCAATTTCAAAATTGAAAGATTGCAAGGTGTATCAATTTCAAAAATTGAACATTTCAAAATCGTACCAATTTCAAAATTGAAAGATTGCAAGATATATTAATTTCAAAATTAGAAGGTTTTAAAATCACATCGATTTCGCAATTGCAAATGGTCCGTTGATACGTCCAAATTGATCGTTCGATACGATATCGATAAATAAAACTGTTTTTTTGTCTGTGACGAAAAAAAAAATTATTTACACTCCAGCGTTAAGTTCCCAGAAACTTTCTTATCCCGTTTCCTCACGCCAAAGTCCTTCTTTGAACTAGAGAAAATCTATTTATAGATAAATAGTTTCGAAGCTGCGAACTTCATCCCGTCGGCTGGGTGAGATCATTAAGCGAGCTCACTCGAGCGGCACATCGTTGCGGCGAAGTTTTCTCGTCGCCGGGACTCTACGTGTACCGTGACTGTAACAGCAGCAGTAGTTACTCGAGTAGTAACCAAAGCGACGTTCCAATCGCGAAGAAATGGTGATATAAATAGAGGTCGAAGCTTGAAATAGACTAGAGACAGAACGGGGCAGGGAGGAAGAGAGAGAGAGGTAAAAAAACGTACGATTTTATTTTTCTTTCCCTCTCAGTTCGTAACTGCAGTCTTTTCGTTTGATTCGCTCTGCAGGCTTTTATAGACGAGCTAAAAGAATCGAGCGTCCGGAGCCCTATCGGTGGAACGATAGAATCGGCATCGCCGGAATGAGTAGGCAAAAAATAACAGATAAAAAAGCCAGCAAGGAAAAACAAAAAAAAAAAATTGTTCATTTATGTTTGAGAGAAACACTTAGCCAGTCGAAGAGGGCCTGTGAAAACCGCAATAATTCCTCGCGCCGTAGCCCCGTGAGACGTGTTTGTGCGTTGACGCGACGATAACGTTTATCTTATCGGCGAGCGAGCCGACAGCAGCACAAGAGGGGCTCGCAGAATCGAGATAGCCGTTTGCCATTCGCAGGTAGGCAAACCTCTGGCACTTCCACAATGTTACAAGCTACACGTAGCGCGGCCAGTAAATAATACGAGCTTATTATAATCCCGTTTCGCCGTAGGCAGCGTAAAAAGAAAATAAAAACGAACTGGAAGCATCGTCGATGAAAATTCATTGCCTCAAAGCTCTCGGCTCCATCGATTCGCAACGTGTTTTATCGAAAGCTAAAACGAACGCATCTTCGCATGCCTTAAACATCGTACGGAGATAAGAAACGCTAGCGCGTAAATCAGAATATTCGAATAGCCAAAGCGGAAGAGCAAACATGAATATAAGCACGAAGTAGAAGCAGAAGGAACGCGCGCCGACACACACGGAAGACACATAGAAAATAAGTTAAGCCGGCGCGTGACCTGCACGGAAAGACTGTCGGACAACAAGAGGAGTTTATACGCTGACCGCTCGGAATTCGAAGGAGATTGATGAGATAAGCCCGTAGAAGTCTATTGTTTATGCACCGTACTGCTCTTTGCCCCTTTTAATATTTAATGCCTCCATGCACGTGTGCACCTTCGGAAATATCTGGGTCTGGATACTTTGCACGTAGAGATATTTTCTGGATCGCAACATCTTTTTTTCGTACAAACTTTGATCCTCGTCTCGGTCAATTCAAATTCGGAGCAAACGTGGATTTTCTGAATTTTTTCACAATCGACAAACATTAATCGTCGACAAACAACAACTTTTTCTGTTCGTCGATTTTACCACCCTTTTATTTTTACGCTAAAAAATGTACTTCACTAAAAAAATTCTCACTGGATAAAATGTGCTATACTAAAAAACTTACTTTACTTGTCTAATTGAAAACTTGTCTAATTGAAAACTTGTCTAATTGAAAACTTGTCTTTGAAAACTTGTCTAATTGAAAACTTGTCTAATTGAAAACTTGTCTAATTGAAAACTTGTCTAATTGAAAACTTGTCTAATTGAAAACTTGTCTAATTGTGAACGTTTGACGACGAGGAAAGATGATGAAATATACAAACTCTCTTTAGCATGTAAGACAAAAGAGACGAAAAAAGAGACGCAAAATTGTTCCAAATAAAATTTTCCCCAATGCTTCTTTAGTCGACAGAAAAAAGAGGATATTCTATTTGACTTCCACCTGCCCGCGCAGCGTTTCTGTTTCAACGCGTAGAATCGCCCGTGTTTGTTTTGTGAATGAATCGCGCAAATATATACTTTGGTATAACACTAATGTGTGTATAGAATTTCGATAAGATTGCATCGGTACCTCTGCCGGTGTAAATCCACGAGAGGAGAGCCCCGCGGCACCGCTCATAACCCGCGGGACGGCATCCAAATATTAAATGATAAAGGAAGCATAAGGAGGGTTGAGTTTACTTTCCGATGTTTCTTGCTCTTTCCGAATGCTCCACTCGACTGGGGGGTAGCGCGGTGTGTTTTCTCCGAGCCAAAGAAAATTGCCGGATGTAGCCGACGAACTTTGCCGGGTAAAATGGTGTACTCTCGGCGGTTATCTGGAGGCCAGCCAAATATTTAGGTACGTACGGGCGCTCCTAGACGAGGAATGAGCGAGGGAGTGAGCGTACGAGCGAAGCGGTTATGCTCGTCTAGGATACCTAGCGGTTTATATAGGCTGCGCTGTGTTGCTTTTTTAAGAGATAGATAACACAGACTGTATAAGCACCGTGCATGGGTGAGCGAGAGACAGCGGTTCGTCGCTCGGTGAAAACACAGTGGGGCTGTAGCGATGTCTCGCCCGCCTGTCGTCGAAGAAATATATGAACGAGCCAAGCGACGAGGAGCTGCTCGACCACTCGAGCAAAATCGATCCCGCGGTCTCGCGAGGTTGCGTTACCGCATTATTTCGACGACATCACCCCCGCTAAGTCGTTTGGGAATGAAGTTTATGGACTATCTCGCGAGGAGCTATGCCAGCTAGGTGTCGAGACACCCCGATATGCCTCGCTATACAGTCTCGCCACTTGCCAAGTACATTTTTAAACGGAGGCTACACCCCACATTCGTTATTCGTTCCTTGAGCCATCTCGCGACCGAATTACTGCGCAGCTCGTCAGCCGCAGTAGCGATACAATCGAATACAACAATTTCCCAAAAGGCGTTCCAAATACGCTATAAGAACGGGGCCTACTACTGTTCACTTTGGTCTCGTGGCTCGAGTAGCCTCGAAAGCAAAGTATCGGAAGATCTCGGGTTCGATTCCCTGTGCCGTACTCTTGCTGGTGGAAAAAAAATATATATATACAGTAGAACCTCGATTATCCGGGCAGGACGGGACTGGAGAGTACACGGATAATTGAAATCCATGGATAATCCGCATTCGTCATAAAGCGTTTTTATTTTGTACTGTGTTATGAAAAAACATAGTCATACGAGATCTTACATTTACGGTTAATAATACTTTGGTATGTAGTTATAGTTATCACGCTCTTTTTAGTCTCGCAATCACTCCCATACACTATATTCTCGAGATTTCAGCTTTCATAGCATACAGAACTGGATGTCGAAAATCCTAAATCCCATAGCATATCGGACTAGATTTCGAAAATCGGGAATCACTCCCATCCGCTATATTCTCGAGATTTCGGCTTTCATAGCATATAGAAGTGTAGTATATAGAAGAAAGATAAGACTTACGATCTTAACAACTAATGTATAAGATGTATATTAAGAATAGAAAAGTTTACTGAAGAAAAAAAAAGAAAGAGTAACAAGGTTAAACCGCCGCCCGGTTGATCCACATCCGCCCGCGTAAAAAAAGTCATATGGGAAAGGGTATTAAATTGAGTGTGGGTTGAATATGGGGAATCGTATGCGAACGAATATGGGTGAAGTATAATCTGACTATGGGCTTTGTTCAGTTCCCACATTCATCCCATACACTTTTCCAGACTCTTTGCCAGCTATCAGGTACGACCTCGAACATTTTCATGCAATCAACCCCACACACTTTTCCAGACACTTCCCAGACATCGCGTACAGGCTCAAAAATTTTTGTGTAATCAATCCCATTCTCTTTTCCAGACTCTTTTCTAACCATCGCGTACAACCTTCACAAAATTTCTATTAATGCGGTTGGTGGGAAAGAGTCTGGAAAAGAGTATGGGATAGATAGACCGAAAATTTTCGAGGC
>JAPYZC010003217.1:0-12812 GCA_030522665.1 Ichneumoninae sp. A BG-2022a | reverse complement strand
AATAATAATTTCAAAATGTTATTAACAAATTGTTGAAAAAAATTGTTCATCAAAATATGTGGTAACTCAACTTTTTTTTTTATGAAAATGATTCGTTCTTTGTTCGGAATACGTATGAATTTTTTCAGATTTTTATCTTTATTTTGACTTTTGCACATTTTTCCATGTAAAAAACAAGAAAAATCAAAATAAAGATAAAACCTGAAAAAATTCGTACGTATTCCGAAAAATGAACGAATCATTTTTATAAAAAAAAAGTTGAGTTACCATTATTATGTAAAATTAGTCCCTTCAATGCCTATAATAAGTATGAATTTTTTCAGATTTTTATAACATTGGGAAGTGTTTGCAATTCTTGCCCGAATTTTTCGAATTTAGGCAAAATGAACACCACTCGCTCCAACTTCCTTAAAATTCCTCTTGAACAGCGCCCAGCTCTCAGTCTCATGCAGCAGCGGACACCCCTTCGATAGTTTGGAATTTTTCTTCTCAACATGGATTCTTTCAGGTACGGACTAAAATCGTTCCATTTACGCATTGCCGCGGCTTAACGAATGGTACATCTGACTGCGGGACGGATTAATAGGTTCAAAAAAATGTTGTTGAAACGAGTAAATGTATATTTTTTCTTGCCCAGTGCGCTGCGCTGATTCTCAAGGGCCGCCTTTGGCATTTGCCCTTGTGGAAAGATTTATGTATAAAAAAAAGTTTCGCAAAAAAGTTTGACGATGTGTGTACAGGCTTGTAGAGTTTTTACCGGCATCATTACGAAACTTCTCAACAACTCGCGTAACATGGGGGTTTCCGCGATGAATTCGTGGAAACCTCAGCATTACTGGCTAATAGAGAATAAACGTTTAAAGTTACACAACATGAACAGAGTTCCCTTAGCTTCGCTACCCGAGAGAAATCATACCGGCGACGGGCCCGAATGTATGCGCCGGTATTACATTCAGTAGCCCAATGATTTGAAAGTTACGATGAAGTGCCGGTTTCAAAGTAGTTCGAGTCTATGGGATTTTTCTGTTCGCAGAGCAATTGTTGTGGACGAAAACTTGCGGTTCAACTTAACGGATCGACAATCGCCCCATTCGTTATCTTGACGAAAAGCGACAACATCCGGTCGTATCACAGCGAACGGATGATTAATCGCGAGGTCGCGCAATTATCACGGTAGTGGGATGGAGAGGCCACGGGGCCGCACTGTTATGTGTCACACATCACATGTAGCAATGGCTTTGCGGTTAAGCCGATTCAGGACGTGACTGATCGACGCCCATCTTTATCGCACGTTGCTCAGGCCGGATTCCACGGTTTCATGTGTGCCATACTTTTTAATCTCCAATGATCGCCAGATTTCTCGGATTTGCAAGGGCAAAAGAACTAAATTACACGAGGGAGCAATTTAAAATTTGAGTTTTCACCTTTGGTCGACCAAAGTTTCGCATGAGCAGCTTCCCTCAGCCCCGTGCGACATGAATTTTTTTGAGGTAGGATCCACCTCGCCTATCCGTTTTCTCCGGTCTCCCATCCATTCGCAACTCGGAGGGTTAATTAACACAGAGATGCTGCGGGCTTTTTCATCTCGTTTTGATACAGGGCGAGCGTTTCTTAACGGTGAAACATTTCTGAACATATATTACGTCCTCGTGATCCATGGTTCGTAACCATGATCCATGAAACTGACCCCCTGTCTACCGCCACTTTGGCTCGGCTTTACGTGGTAGGTTTGATCGCTCGCTTGTTTATAGTTGGTGGAATGTCGGTGGTGTCTGACAAGCCAGCGTACAGTCTACGAGAAGTGAGGGACCATCGGATCGGGCCGTGTGCTGTAGGATGTTCTCTCTCTCTCTCTCTCCGACATCGCGGTTCGCCGAGTGATCTCGTGTTTGGCCGGTATCACGCGCAGACATGGATATCTATGACTTAGTGTAGTGTACCTTGCTCGATATTCGGATCGAGTATGTTGAGCCGGTGCATGCATTTGATACGTCATACATCGACGCTGATTATCGGTGTCAGTATTTGCTTCTGAACGTCTACTATATACACTAATGTGCGTACAATGTCCAATTGTGCGTCAAAGATGTGGGTAGGGTAAAAGTGGTGAATATTGCCCGGTCCATAAATCATTGAATCACGTGCTAATCGGAGTGGGGCCCATTCAACACTTTTACCCGTGAAAGATTGCCGTTCACACCATGGCAAGGCATTGACTCGATGATCGATCACAAACGTTAATTAGCAATTACCTGAGCTAAGATTATTATTATCAGACCGCTCTCGGAAGTTTCCCAACGCCCATTTATCAGACGCAATCTGTTCGAAAGGTGCATTGTCATTTCCCGCCCCCTCGAACATGCAATTACGACAATTTACACGTTCCGCTGCACACGGGAAAACTGAGAAAAGAAAAATGTAAAAACTCATTAAACTTTGCGTGGGATGTAAAAAATAAAATAAAAATAATTATGTGTGCACGCAAAAAGAAGCAGAGCCAGAGGCGTTTCGATTTTGTCATCACACCTCGCGACGTCGAACGAGCGGCGTTTCTAGCCCTTTCGCAAGATTGCTTCGATTTTGCCATTACCTCTCTGTTTGAGTTGCAGATAAAGTTGAAAAATGATGCGTTCTATTACAAAACCCAGTTGACGAAGTAAGCCTTGACAAATTACTGCGACCAATGCCGTGCGGAGCGAGGTTATCTCGGCAGCTCACTGGTAATGCCGCGCTGCAGTGCCTTTTATATACGAGCCGTATAATGCATACTACCGCGAAACACAGTTCTCACAATTCAAAGTCGCACTTTTTTTTTTTACCGTTCGCGAATTCCAAGTAATTTCTTTCGGTCCCAATGGTCACAGCAATGGTTTGTCACAGTCGACTATTTTAGCATAAACATCATTAGTCGCATGGTCATCGATCTCTCGATCTTCCCCACAGATATAATATCGAAATGTACCTGTGCGTGAATATCAGCGCATTCATTTACGTCTTCGGTCACTGAACTGTCGGCGTGCACTTGACAGGTGTGAGCAATTTCAATGCTTACATACATGTGTTATATGCACGTGTTTATTGAAACGCGGCGATTCTGAGAAATTGATCAAAGCCACTGGCTTTCATGGAACTGTTCAATTCACGTCGCATATTAAACTTGCAGTCTAAAACGACAAGTCGTAACATTCGATCGTACGATGCGATGAAATTGCCGTATTCAAATAAACAAGCGACTCCGATGGAGAGAGACCTGCGGGGTTATTCTCGAGTCACTCGTTTGCAAAACGTACCTATACGTTCTGTTGCTGTACGCGTGTGGACGTATGAACGAATATAGCGACAGAATTGTAGACGTTTTGAAAACGAGTGATTCGAAAATTACCCTTCCAACAACTCGACGTGCCGTAAAGCTTAAATCGAAATAGCTGCGCGCGAACATTCGTGTTACATTGAAAATCGCTTACGAAAGCAAAATCATAGTGACATTATCCTAACGACTTCGTGATCGTTAACGGCGCAAGAGTGTATGAATTATAAAAGCATTATTCGTAATGATGCAGACGCAAACATAATATTCGGAACGGTGGAGCAGCTCGCACGTGCAACGAACAATCTTTCACACGTCACGAAGCCCGGCACATAATAATGAAAATTCGTTATGCAGGAACGCTACATGAGAACGAAACATTGCAATGCGTGTATTCGCTATGCATTTTTACGAGCGCGACATCTGTTTCGTTGGTTTTTATCTTGAGAAATAAAAAAAATGTACTATCGCGAGATCATTCCGTGACGACATGTGAAACACACTTTCCCTATCGCTTCGCAAAAATGTAATGAGATATGTTAATAAAATATCAAATTTAATGAAATATTAATTAATATGAGGATATTAATGAAATACTAAATAATATGAGGATATTAATGAAATATTAAACTCGTAAGACTGTTTCAAGATCATATCATACATATTGTAACGAATATCGTAGCTGACTATTCGTTAAGACACACGGTATTAATTAGGTTTGACATTAGACGAACGAACGGACGATCGATACGAGATCGATCGTCATGTTAAATAGTCTGGACTGATACGTCTGACCGATGCGATTGTACTAATAATATCCGCCCCTAAAATAAATACGCGCGTTATTCATTCGCCCGGTCGTTACAATATAATACAGACACGGTTCGGAACTAAGTAGTCCCATAACTCTAAGTATTAGGCTGCTGATTTTGTTTCATCAATCTATCACCTGCCCTATCTGGCACCTGCCAACGATACTATAGCGAAGCGAGCAATAAAGCGAATCACTTAGAATCAGCGGTTGGAGCACTCAAGAAAACTGTAGATTTTCATAGACCCAATGCGTTTACCCAATATCCAGCAGTCGGAATTTTCCCTGCTGTAGATAACTCTCCGCTACCCGGGGTCTTCGTTGCCGGGCAGTCGGTTACTGTCCGCGGTGAGTGCCAGTCGACGACGCACCAGCGACACACCGATGGTGGTTGGTCGGAGGTTATCGGCGCAAGCTCAGCAGCTCTCGACAATATTTCATTTCCTCTTACCGACAGCCGGTTCGCAAGCAAAAAGCCCTCGGGAATGAAAATACCGCCGCGCTCCCGGAGAGAGTATGGAATCTGCATGATCTAGTTCCTGTCCGCAGTCAGCCGATGCTTTATCAGAATGCCTTAAAGCGGCGGAGTGTCGACACTGCCGCTTGTTATCCCGCGCCCGCGATACATTCACGTTGGGGGAGGTGTCACGTGTTACGTAGTTTGCCTATGCTCCTGCCATAAACATGCTATCTTGGAGTGATGGCTTTTCACCCCAACAGAAAATCACGTTCCCATGGTTTCGTTCCGGAGACTCGGCTCGGGAAGCGGTGCAATAAGGAAGTTTTCGGGGACGACACAGTGATTGGCCACTTTCAGCCGACCACTATCCCAAGCTTGGGAAACTTTGGCCTTGTTCTGCGCGATGCCATTTACTGTCAAGACTGCTAGTAGCTGCGTGGCGGCCAACAGTAACATCGACTGCCCGAGAAGCGGCTGCAGAGACTTCAGATCTTATATCTTAATGAAAATCTGGTCTGTCTCCATGGAATTCGATGAGGTAATGTGAGGCCTTTGCCTACGATCGTTGTACTTTTACGGTCTACCTATAGTTAAACTGGATCATGGCTTCTCGATGAGAATTTTGTCAATACAATGGGTACTTGTCATCGGAGCACTTACCTTTGATGAAGTCAACTGCCATTTCCAGTCCGTAAGTGTCCTTGTCGCAGTCGTCCAGAATGTGGGCCCCGATTTTGACACCGGGCACGAGATCGCGTTCGTTAAGCCAATCGAGGGTGTAGAGCATAGCTTCTAGTGCCTGCACGCCACCCTGCGGCATTACCGGACCACAGGTGATCGAGTCCTCCCTCTCGTGAACCATCATTAAGCCACCGAGCAGTAAATCACCCTCAACAACCGCGCTATGCTTTACCGGCCATTGATTTAACGTTGCGGTTATGCGCGTCGAATTATCGCGGTCCGTGTGATTGAGAGATTGGATATCGTCATTTCCGAGATCACTTCTAACGTTTTCGCGTGGCTTTCCGGTATGCGGTCGTTGCAAATTCGCTGATTCCCCGTTGCCGGACCTCGCCGACTTTTGTTCCTGGAATTCTTTGCCAAACACTTGCTCAACGTTGGATTTGTTAGAAACTGGAACATGCATGGCCTCTCGCGAAAGAGCCGCATCGTTTTTAAACAGCGTTTCATTTTCGATCATCGGCAGATCCGTGCTCGACGGCTGCGATTCTCCCGTGTTACCCTCAATCGTTCGGATAATGTTATCGGTCGGCTTTATATCACGAACTTTCGGCGACGGTACCGTTGCAGAACTCATATATCCAGAATAACGTCCACTTGTCGGTTCAGTTAGGTAAAACGTAAAACTATCCTCCATCGTAAATCCTTTTCTGATTTGTTCCTCGGCAGCGTCGTCGCCCAATTCACCGTAGACAGGCGACACCCTCGGAACTCCAGACTGTGGTACCTTGGGAAGCTCCTCTCTCATCGAGTATCTGTCGTCATCCGAAGTTGGACCGATAGACCCGGGAACGCCATCGGTCTTCGATGAACTCGACGATCCTGCCGTCAGGGCATTATGGAAGAGGCTTTTACGACGTCTAGCGCCGGTGGACGTTGATGCCGTTTGCGCGGTTGCATATACGTTGAAATTTTCCGCACCCCGAGGACTCGTAAGTGCATTATTGGAAAACTCGAGGCTCAAGTTTCTACCAACCATGAAACTCTCGCGAACCCTCGGGATTAAGGGTCCTTGAGTACGTTCCCCGTAAGCCTTTTTCTTCGACGGAAAATAAAAGTGGCGTTCTTGGGTTTCGTCATGGTGATGAGAGTACGAGCTGCTTTCATTGTTTTCGTTTCGTCCGTCGAGACTTAATCCCAACGCGACGGCGTCATCATCAGCTTTTAATTCGCCGGAATCCGACGAACGCTCGGTGAGTCGGTCCCGCGAGAGAATTGAATTCTCGCGTTTCGGCGCAATGAAAATTGGTTCTTGGCCACGTACCAACAATCCCCCGTCTTCCTGTTGCAATTGTTCGGCAACGCGTGCCTCCCGTCTCGAATGATCAATCACTTTGAATTTCGCAGAGGCGGGCGCTAACGAGGCTCCATGGTCAACAGTCAATACAGTATCAACGGGTATTTCGTTCAATCTCGTTACTTCCGAACGAATCATGTTCCCTATTTTCGATTCATTTTTTTTCGTATCGCGATCGACATTTTCGTCGCTGCGTCTCTCGCTACCGGCATCAACGGCGTTTCCTTCGTGGCCGACGCTCGTGTTCACCGCGACGCCCACAATTTTACACGTCTCGCAGAGCTTGACATCGACCGTTTTACCATCGTTATGGTTTCTCTGTTCTATTCCTATCTTCGACGGGTCTTCCACGACCACAGTCGAGTCACGAACCTTTAAAGTATTTACCAGCGTGACGCTATTTCCTTCATCGATTTTTAGTGTTCTTTTATAATTCGCCTTCCCGAAGAATTCGTATTTCATCGGAACGCGTCTATCATCCCGGTAGGTTTCGTCGACGAGTGCGAAGGGACGCGTGACACCGGTGACGTGGTCGATGGCTGGCTTAGCCTTCGGTGAAATTGAGGTAAATCGGTTGGAAACCGTAAGTTGGCGGTCTAAGGCTCTATCGCGACTTTCCGACTGACCCTCTGACAACCCCGTTCCTCTGCGAACTTCCTGGTAATTTTGGGTAAGAAATTTGTCGAGACGTTGCCGTTCAGTCGTTACTCCGTTGCAATCGTCTTCACCCTCGACCGGACCGTGATCCTCTGGGCGTAGTTGTGGAAACGGAGGTCCCATCGACGGAGCCGTATCACCGCCGACATGCCAATCAATTTTCCCGATCATATTCGCGCGAGTTTTCTCGACAACCCCGATGCCCCGATCCTCTGCACCAACCCGGAGCGACGCTTGGGAAACCGTGGGGCCTCTCGACGGAATAGCTCTATCACGGCCAGTATTTTTTTGTTGAGGGGCTCGATTATCGGCGGGGTCAATCTTGGAAAATTCCATTTTTCTCGTTCGCCTGGGAGCAACGCTCCATTCCAATACGTCAGTCGCGCGTTGCACAGCGTCCGAAGAGGGAAACGTGTTTGAATTCTCAAGTGTTATCGACTCCGAGGCTCCATCTTCCAAGACTCGAGATCGTCCTATCTCCGGGCTATCGATCTGGGAAAAGAATTTTAGCACCTGTTCTCTTCGCCCTTGCACATGGTTCTGCGTCTGGTCCCGGGGTAGGTTTATCCCTCCGGTCGAGTCTCGTCCGATAAGACTTTTATGAGACCGCCGTTCCGTTTGAAACCCGGTGAGAGCGATCTTAACGACACTTCTATGGATCCTGTTGTCCCTCGTTCTATCCGGATTTGCGGCGTTATCGACGAATTCCCCGTTACCGCTGACCCTCTTCGGCTCGGTGCTCGGGTGAGGCGTCCCAACCTCTTCGTTAGCCCCAGTGCCACCTGATCTCCCTCTCCAAGATGCCTCGTTCTCTGCGACTTTATTCCTCCTAGCAACCGCAACTGTTTCGCCTTTCGTTTCGCTCAGCTCGACACTTGGCAATGATCCTAAGTAAGATATTGCCTTAGTTTTCGTGCTTTCGTGGTAATTAATTTCTCGAATCTTTTGCCGCTGCCCGTCGACCATTTTCATACCGGACGGGCGTGAAGGGCTTTTCATCGGGTTTTCTTTCAGAATGTTCGGGTGTTGAAAATTCTCCTCTGCGCTGCTGGTTAAAATGCCCATCTCCTCATTGTATGTACCAGTATCGGATGGCTCGGAATTTCGAACAGACTCTCCTTCGAACAATGCTCGCGGAATATCATTAGCGATGGGTGGAAGATTAATATTGTTCGTGCTGTCCGTTGTCACGAATTCCGAGCTTTCGCGCTCGTTCCTCGAAGGTATGGTAACTCGATAAGCCTCCCTTTGTGATAAATATTCGGGAGCCGTGGAAAACGTGGCAGTTCCTGAGTGAGCGAAGTCGCCAACGAGTGCCCGATCCTTGTCCGTAGGTTCTTCCACAATTTGCTTTTCAGTCAATGGAATTATTTTCTTAAATTTCGTTGAAACTGATTTTTCCTCATCGCGATATGACGTCGACAGTGACGTCGTGACAGTCTCATCAACGGCGGTCCATTCCGCGCCCCGTGAGGCGGCGGTGCTCGTGGCTTTGCTTTTCCACAGGCTCAACGATTCGCCCATCGGGCTTCGCGTGTTCAAAGGCGACCGCTTGTTTTTCCTCTTGTTGTGATCGTCATATTTACGGAATGCTATATTTGCATGAGACGAATCGGAAAGACTAGTTCTACCGTTTGGCGATGACAGCCTGTCGTCCTTGCTGCTTCCGCTGCTGCTCGACGATCTCATCACATAGCGCATCGATCGACGCCCTCCGGCAGAGTCGATATTCCTTGACGAGGAAATCATCGGCTGTGTTTCACCGTTTGAATATTTCGTTATGGCTTCGCTCTCGTCACTACGAGTTCCCAGCCTCAAATCTGGCGTTCGGTAATTCGTGCTCGATGCACTTGAATTGGAAATTAACCGAGCGGAATTCTCGGAAGCTCGAGCGAGTTTCGAGGCTCGGTCCGTGTGTGCGAACTTCCTATGCGCGGTTTCATTGGAACGCACGGTATCGATATCAAAATTAGGACCCACTGCATCGTGCACCTTAGTGAAAACATACTGTTTCGCGGGACTCGATCCGTCACTCGCGACACTCGACACCGTAACATTCTCCGTCGTCGATACCCGGCCAAGAGTACCGTGCACGACGAGCTGAAAGGGACCCTCATCGTAGTTGGTGTAACGATGCTTCCCCGCCCTCTTCAAATATTCATGTTTTGTTCCAATATTGTCCCGTGAAGTCGATATGCCGCCGTGGATTTGCGTACCTTGCTGACTATGACGATTGTTCGCCTCGATGGTTCCGGCATCGTCGATCGTATCAACGTCTGTGTCGATCCGCTGCTTCGCTTCGTCCCTCGACGATACTGTCGCATTGTCCTGTACCTCGCTCCTGACATCGTCCATCGTACTGTCATTGCGCCGACTGCGCTCGTTCGATTTTTCTTCGTACTTCTCAACCGATTTTCTTTTCTCAAACCCTCGCGCGCTCGGTGCGTTCGCGATAGTTTCCTGTGCCGAGGCATCGAGCAGAATTGTCCAGACAATGGCCACGAGGACCATCCAGTTGTAGTGTAGTCGCATCACATTGACGATATGATGATCATCGCTGGATTCTGAAAGCAAGAGAAAAACATGTATACATACATGTGTGTTTCGTATGATTCTTTAATCCATCGAAAGTCACAAAATCGCGCACACGTACTGTCGTACGACGGGTACGTGTCTAGGTTTAGCATTCACCGTGGCAAGCGTTGCGGAAAGCAAAAAAGGGTCACGAGTGCACATTGGGAAGTGGCTGGCACGAAGCCGAATCGGAAATTCTCGTACACGTGTACGCATTAAGGAAGTCCCGAACACAAACAAGTTGAAGTTTTATTACAAATCCGACCCCGTCCAATGGCTTAATTTAGGACCCGCATTCCGAGATTTTTGCACCTGGGGATGCGGGAAAGAATATACTATACTCCGTACTCCGTAGATCCTTATTTACTTACACATTTAAGGTAGCTCCAGCGAGTGGTGTGCATTTCGTCTAAATTCGAGAAATTCGGGCAAGGATTGCAAACACTTCCCGATGTTAAAAAATCTGAAAAAATTCTTACTTATTATAGGCACTGAAAAGAATAATTTTGCATAATAACAGTTTCAAAATGTTATTAACAAATTGTTGAAAAAAAAATATTCATAAGTATTAATTTTTCGGAATACTTATGAATTTTTTCAGATTTTTATCTTTATTTTGATTTTTGCACATTTTTCCATGTAAAAAACAAGAAAAATCAAAATAAAGATCAAAATCTGAAAAAATTCATACGTGTTCCGAAAAATTAACGAATCATTTTCATTTTAAAAAAGTTGAGTTACCGCATATTTTGATGAACAATTTTTATGTCAACAATTTGTTAATAACATTTTGAAATTATTATTACGCAAAATTAGTCTTTTCAGTGCCTATAATAAGTATCAATTTTTTCAGATTTTTATAACATCGGGAAGTGTTTGCAATTCTTGCCCGAATTACTCGAATTTAGGCGAAATGAACACCACTCGCTGGAGCTACCTTAAAGATAAAGATAAACAAACTGTGGTACATTCGCTATTCTCAGAAAGGACACGGCTCTACTGGTTGGTTGGATACCGTTGGTTTGCTTCCGCTTCGAGGGAACCATGTCAACTGATACACTACCAAGTGCAATATTTATTCTGAATGAATGTGTACCACATGTTACGTATCACTTGTTTTGAAACGACTAAAAGATCACTAAATCACTCAGAAACTGCAGCGCTTTTTCCTACTTTGGATCCTTTGACTCACTCCGTCTCCCAGAGAAACTTGGCATCCTCACAGAAGCACTACCCTGTCTAAACCCTGTCTATAGTTCCTCAGACAGAATAAGAAATAGGGTCAAAGTGGGGAATATGGCCCGATCCATATATCGTTGATTTATGTGTTAATCGAGGTGGGCCATATTCACCACTTTTACCCTACGTTCTATTATTGATAGCATTGATCATATATTTCTTAAGAGGCTTAACGGCCAGCACCCTTTCGCTTATTTCCAAAGTACCCGCGTCGGTATGATGCGAGGAAGAAGACTTATAAGCTCAAAGTGACTACAAAATATGTCGCGCAAACGCAGAGTGCGGATTATCCCAAGAATACGAGGATATTTTGCTGCCTCTGTCCTAGTATGAATAACTTCTTCGATACTGGATATATTCCCGAGACAGTTTAAGATAACCACTCTCTTCCTTCTGTATGTAGAGGTTCTGGACAGATAAACAGGTGAGTAGGGGAGACCGGGGCAAAATGTCACAGCGTGGGCAAAACTTAATTTTCCAATGATCTCTGGATGCCCCATTTTGTCCCAACGATACATCCGGATTTTCAAATCCGTTTTGCCCCACGTACCACCATCGCCACCATCCAAAAGTTATTGGAGAATTGAGTTCTGTCACATTATACCCTTTTGCCCTGGTGTACCATTGTGCCCCGCGCTCCCCTATAGAGAAGGAGCGCATAATCTGCTAAAAGACGTTTGTTTTGATCAAGCGTGACGATCATCATGCTATGAACACGCTGAAAAATCGCGCACTGTGATAAGCCGACTATATCGGTCGTCATCCCGGATGCTGTCGATCGACAGACCATTCGGATTAGGTTTTAGACGTGTAGGCTGTAGAGTTCTTTATACGACAAGTTCCAAACGTGGATTCGCTAATGCCCGTGACGGGTTTAAGTGCTGGTTTCTCCCGATGAAACACGGAGTGTTTCCTCCTACTGGCGGTGGCAAGTGGAGTAGATAGCTGTAGATAGGGATTGAGAAGCGTGCAGGGAGCGATAGATCGTAGAGGACCCTTTTAAGTGGTGAACAAGCTTCACTGGCTCTGATCGATGGGGATTACTTTGGCCCAACATGTAGCACTTCCCGATCCTGGCAAAATCTCATGTCTGACAACCAGAGACAATGCCATACAATGCGCTTACACGCCATGCAATATACCAGCCCCATTTACTGATCTTATGTATTGGCTCTCCAACGTCCCTTATTCCCTCGACAAGCGATACTATGTAACGGCTTTCATGGCGGGACATTCCCCTTCGTAGAATAACACTCGTGTCCATGTTTCTTTGCGCGACTCCTCGGTACCACTGCCAAGATCCAACCCTAGATTGTCAGCTTAGGGTCATTCACGTCGAGGTTTTTCCAGCAAAAAAGCTGATTCGAATCATTTTTGTTTTTTTTTTCGTAAGAGGAAAATAGAATCTGGTGTTAATAAATTCAAGGAGGGAGTCTCGCTGCGGGCTGACTTCGCATAAATTCGACAACAATAAGAGAAAATTGCAAGTACTTCTTGATGGTGTAAAAATCTGAAAAAAGCATGTATACTAAAGGTACTGAGAAGATTCATTTTGCATAATAATCATTCCAAAATGTTATTAACAAATTCATCAAAAAATTCATTGGTTAACAAATTATCCGGCAAGAAAACTTTTTTTTATGAAAATGATTCGTTTATTTTTCTGAATACGTATGAATTTTTTCAGATTTTTAAGTAATCGTTGATTTTTGTTCTATAAAAAAAA